>VDFB02383234.1:0-261655 GCA_007258455.2 Sequoia sempervirens | reverse complement strand
TATCAGCAAACTGAAACAATTGTTCTGCATGAAGAATCAGTTTATCTGCATATGCAGAATCAGTCTTGCGGAACACCAATGAAGCTGATGCCATTGCAGCAGCTGTCTCTGCTGCAACATCTGACCCAGGATTGGAGGTGTCCACCTTAAGTGTTGGCCTTTCCTCCTTCATTGTTTCAGGCCTTTCCCAACACTGATGATCAACAGTTGCATTGCCCACCTGAAAAAAAAAAGTGCATAATTTATTTTTTTCAAAATAAGTGTCTCTCAGGCACTGGAGATCAGGCACTGGAGAAACCAAAAAAAAGATATGAATTCCTATATAGGATATTGGAATCTTTCTATTATAATGTGTATTATGGTGAGCAGAGTGAAGATTAACTACTGGCCACTAACCATGTGACTAAACATTCAAAAAGGAAGAGACCACAGCAAGTGTTGGAAAGAAGTGTTTGTCCTTGACTACTTGCATATCAAGTGCAGCCCTTGAGAAATAGTGTTTGTTCGTGACTAAAATATCAATATCAAAAGTCGATGTGATTTGTAACAGAAGAGCAGTTACATGGGGGTATTTTGTTGCCCAGGCTGAAGTGTAGACTAATAAGAGGGCGTACATTGCCTATATGCTATTGAACAGATACAAATTTAAGAGTTGCAATAAAGCAACTGATGAGCTTATCTTGCCAGTGGTCGGCAATGTTTATACAAATCAAACAAAAAGGATGCATTTATGCCTATGACCAGAGCCACCAGATCTAACTTATCTTGGCAGTGGCGGCCAATTTTAATACAAATCAAACAAAAATGTTGCATTTATGCTTGTGACCAAAGCCACCAGATCTAACTTTGCATTTGTAAACAAAACTAGCATACAAGTGAAATGATCTAAAATTTGCCGAGAAAACCCTGATCCTCAGTATCCAGAAAAGCTTAACAGAAAAAAAATTAAGAGCGTTAAAATTCCACATTCCATCTTAGTGAATTTTTAGGTGTTTTTTGGAGAAAACTGTGTAGATGGAGTTCAATTTAGTGGGCACATTGAGAGGAACAAACCTGAACATACAAAACATTGGGTGAAGGATGGGCATTGATTAAGTAATCTGTGATCCATTTGATAGCATCCTGAGCGTCGGCGTTGGTATTGGCATTGGCGGCCTCCATGCGATCTCCATACTCCAAGACAGCCCAGGACAAAAGCGTGGCTGTAAATGCCATCGGCAGCCCAAACTTAATGTGATCCCCAGCATCGTACATTCCTTTGGATAGATCTGCACCCACGTCCTCCCCATCTTTAAGAGCGGAGTCCCCTCTCCAAGGGATGGGATTGGCAGCAGGGAGCTTCCCAGCTGGATATACAGAATGATGAAACTCGTGAGCATGAGAGAACCTAAGATCAAGATCAAGAAGCACGAAAGCAGGCATTGTGAAAGAAACAAACCTTTTTGAATGTCTAAGAAGTTGAATGCAATCTTCAAGGCCTGGGCATATTTCTGAGAAATGGCACCAGGAGGGCTGGATTGGTGGTGTGAATGCTTCTTGGAGTGCCTGATAGTGAGAACTGCAGCCATTACCACAAATGCTGCAATGACCACCGCCACCGCCCACCATATCCATCCTTTCGATTTCTCGTTGATATGCTTAGCCATCGCCCTTCCTTTCTACTCTCAACCTTGCTTGTGCATCTGCAATGAGTTTACTGTGTATTGAGAATGCTGATTTGACGCTATCCAACTAAATGAAGGGATTAGAGGGAAAAATGGGTTTAATTGCCAATTTGAATACTTAGCGTCATTAATATCCGCATCAATGGCCGAATTTCTGAAAGAATTAGTGTTAAGTAGATCTGAAGAAAATGTGACGTACGTACACCGACAAGCGATCAAAGCGCAAGCTGGTGTATGTGTACGAACAACTGGATTTTACTTCTTGCAAGGCGGGGATATTAATGTTTTCAGTTGTTTTTCTTTTTAACTGTGTCACAAATTAATATTTTCAAATGATTTTGATTTTTTGTCTTTTCCTTAAGAAATTAGTAGTCTCTTTTTTAAATTGTATATTAAAAGTTAAAAGAGAAAATATGTGGGGGTAAAAATTAAAGCAGTTTGTTATGCCTTTTTATTTTTATTTTTATTTTTATTGTTAAATTTATCATTTGTGAAAAGTAAATTAAATATTTAGTATAATTTTTCTTAAATGTTTTGTGTAGTTACATAAAATCATTTTCATATAGAATAAAATAGAAGACTTTTTAACGTTGAGAAAATCAAATAAATATCATTTTCACTTTCATATTATTATTACTAATTAATTAAATAAATATTATTTAATTAATCTATTCTAATGTCACATCTAATTAAATACTTTGTATTATTTAATTATATTAGTTTTCACATCACATCTAATTAAATAATATTATCTCAATTTCAACCTCATATAAATAATTGAATTAAATCAAATTTTATTATTTAATTTACCTATATTCCCTCCACCATTGCTAGAAAGAAATGGCCAACTAATTCTCTTTCTCTTTCAATTTTGAATGCAACCAATTATTTAAGTTTTTATATTTTTAGCCAAATAATCTCATCCCTTCATCTAGAACAAATTTAATCATGATCATCCATCTTCTCATTGATCAAGGCAATTATTTTCATCTATTATATATCGTGAGAGAAATCCTCCTCGCCCATCCTACCTAACAAAAATCTATAAATTGACAAAGAATCGTATGCAAATGAATCAATCATCTTCAATTAGTACATGTAAACATTTCAAGCAACCACATCTACTTGAGTACCTCTATCTTATCAATAGAGTTCATTTGGTAACTTTATTTTATTTTGTTGTTTGAATTTTCATTATGAATTTCATTTTTGCTTGATCATGAGGCTTGCATGTGGTTTAGAATAGTAACGTGATATTTCAATATCATTCTAATTCTTAAATTTGTGCTTATATTTTTGTGACCTCAATGGGACTCAAACCCACAATCTCCAACTTCGTAGGTTTATTATTTTTTATTTTGCTACATCTAGGCTACTTCCATGGAAAAATAGTTTTGATACAAATGCTCTTGTATATGAATTCATATTGAATAATATTAACCTCTAGAGAATTTTTCCTTCTGACATAACTAAGAGATATTCATAAGTACTAGATTTTTAGCTTTATAGGGAATAACTTATGCATGTAATAATCTTACAGAAATTTTATAGTGTTGCAAGAACCTAACTGGTTTTAATCTACCCTTCATTGTCTAGTCCTAATGTTCATTGTGTGGTTAACATAAAAGTGAAAACATCCATGTTTATCTTTATGATTGATAACTACTCAAATGAGGTTAAACACTTTTATTAGTCTCACAAAAATTTCCATGAAAACTCCATTGAAACTTCTCCAAAGCTACCTAGGTAGTAATTATGGCCTATATGTAGAGTATTTTCAAGGTTAAAGGGTTTGTAGTAGTTAAAATTTTATTGTTTGGAGGCATTCTTATTGCGAGGAAATGGAATGATAGATAGAGCATTGTGATAGGGTAACATGGGATGTCACCATGAGTAGTTGAGACAATGTGGTTGTGAGCTCTCATCTTATTGATCAACAAAAAAACCTTTGATTTGGTATTCACAAATATAACACTAAATAATGGCCAAAGTTTCATAGAGATCACAAAGTGTATCAAGCTCATAGTCCTTGTTGTCAACATTGACATAGAACTAATTAACATTGTGAGTGCATGTTAGGTGTGTAGCTAATTAAGTAGTAGGTGAACCTCCATCTAAGGGTTTCAAATGTGCAACATGATACATAAAAATGTATCATTAAATGATTGGAAAATTCTTTTTGTGCATGATTGATAGTCAAACAACATATAAATTGGACTCTCATTGAGATCCATTGTCATTCTCTATGTTGAAGTATCAATTGTTCTTGCATTGAAACTAAAACTTGAATTGTTTGTATTATTTTTCAATTGTGTACCAATATTATTAAAACCAAATGATTTCATTTAATGGATCAAACACTAATGGTAAATTTCATATATTTTTCATACATCTTCTATTGTTAAATAGAAACATACAACTTTGACACTATTTATCATAAATCGAAAAATATTTTTTGTTAGTTAATATTGCATCAAGGCTTATCTAAAAATCTAAGTGTTTGGTGCAAATCCCATTCATTTCCTAACTTTGAGGGATTCATATTGCTAATCCATTTTAGGTGCAGAGGATATTATGTGTTAAAGATCAAATTTGTCAAGTTTCTAACACTATGTATGCATGTTCAATTATCAAAGCTTGAAAATAATGCAAACATCATATTTTATTATATTTTTTAAAAAGCTAAAAATATCATTAAAACAAAAATATTACTTTTATCATTTTCTTGTGTCTATTCATATTAAAAATAATAAAAGTTGCTTTCTTGTTTATTATTTTTATCTTTTTGCATGACTAAGTTGTGTATGTTCTTCTCTTTCTCTGTGAGGTGATCTTGAGAATCAAATATAGTTTTTCACTTGTGTAACCCAAATATTAAGTGTGTATGCTTTTCTCTCTTGTAGTTTTGTGATTTTGGGGATAAAAGCCTCACTTCTTCCTTTCTTTTTTCTTTTTAGTAGGCATAACTTGGATTTCATCACCATGTGGATGAACTAAACCCTTATGTTCTAGTGGGGTGTAAAAATTTGGGAGAGAGTCAAAAGACACTCTCATTGAAGCACATTTATCATTTTTTGTAACACTTATAAGGAACTTTATACTTACAAAGTGAAGGTGAAGAGTGGGTTATCATCTTGAACCAAGCCATTAGATATAGCCCTTATTTCATAGAATTGGGCCTCACATACCTTTGGGTACATCAAGGAATCTCTTAGTGAACCTTATGCAAGCCTAGTTAGAGAACTTTGGTTGTATATACTTGTGATAAACTAATAAGAAATTATCCCCAATAATGTACTCGCCATTGTCCCTAGAAATATATTATAGACCACATATGATTTCCTCTTGCACCTTAGTGTGATATTGATGATTAAAATTTCCTAGTGCATCCTCATGTGCCCTAATTTTGCACCTAAACAATTTATTATTAGTGGAATCACAAGTGCGTACACACCTACTTGAATAATCTAGTTTTTGTGTATATCTTGTCTCCCCATTCATGTGAAACTAGTTTATTTATTCTTAAAAATCTAAAAAGTTGAAAAAAAAAACATAACATGCATCATGGACCCCTAGTTTGATAAGTTCATTGAGCAAACTAAAACCCCACCCAAAATTCAAACAAAACTCGTGGAAATTACAAATTTGTTATACCAACCTAAAAACTTCTTTGAACATGGTGATTATGATAGTCTTTTCAACCAAGAAGAATATACCAATGATTCCTTTGAAGAGACTATCTCAAGCAAGCTTGTCATAATCCCTGGTCACCTGAGCATTACACCATTAAGATCCTATAGGCTACATACATCCTAACACAAGTTATTCCACTAACCCAAGCCCAAAATATATTAACTTCATATCTATTACAAATCAAGTGATCCACTAAACTATATCCTAAGGGAGCATAAGGATGTCATGATTAGGTACCTTATAAGCATTCAATCCAATCTTCATCCAAATTATCATCTTGAACATGACTAATCCACATCCATCAAATTTATTATACCTTCCCCTCATCCCTACCAATCCCAATCCCAAGTATTAAATCCTTCATTTGTCCCTGTTGATCTTAATCCTCATCCTATTCATCTTTGTAGATCTTATTCCATATAAACTTGTAATCTCTCATCCATTGAGCCAACCATTTATCCATATAAATCCTATCATTCAATCCTCCATCCATCCCTATTAATCCTAATCCTAATATGTCCATCCCTACCAATCCTAATTCTAATTCATTTTTCCCTATAGATCTTATTATGTCTAAACCTATAATCCCTTATCCATTGAGCTCACCTTATATCCCTATAAATCCTATAATATTTGATCCTCCATCTATATATGTTAATTCTAATCTTAATCCACCAATCCCCATTAATCATCCCTATAGATCCTATTCCAACTAAACCTATAATCCCTCATCCATTGAGATCACCACCTATCCCTATAAATTCTATAGCATTTGATCATCCATCCATCCCAATCAATCCTAATCTATCAACCCCTATAAATATTGAAGCATCCAATTTTTTATCCATCCATAGTATCCCTAATCCTACTTCACTTACCCATGACAATGTTAGTTCATCTACTTATCCATCCATCCCTACAACATTAAATCCTACACCCATCTATATCAATCCTAATTCTAATCCATCCATCCCCATATCCTAATCCCTTGACCAATTAAATTACTAACATAGATTATCAAATTTTTGACACCCATCAAGAGGATTTTTCATGCTTAAACCAAGGTCAAAACCAAGATGTGATTGACCAACCCTATGTCTCAAATGAATAAATAATAACCCTATCTCCTTGCACAAATCCTCCACAAAACAAATATTCAATGATAAAATTAGATCAAATTGACTAATCCAAACAAAATATTTAATCCAATAAACCCAACATAGTTCTTGTCGGTACATAATCTAATAGTGCAAAAAATTGCTTGAGTCTTAGCCCCTTTGTGCATTTGGAGTTATTTTTCCCAACATCTATAAATGACTTAAGAAATTTTTAACTAGGTTTCCCTTGGTCAAATTTGCCTAAATGTTGTTCCTTGAAATCCCCACATCCTGCCATATGCTATAAGTTGTAAAATTCAAAAAAATCATATGGGAAGGTTTTAATCATTTTCTTCCACTTCTATAGTGTTACAGAGTTTCAATGGAGTACTAGACACCTTCTACTTTTCAAACCTATTATCCTGACCACTAGTCCCACATAGAATTTCTACTAAGGTCTATTACATCCCTTTATTTCCTTCATTCCATTAATTACAGGATTTAAATGGACATTCAAGATTTTTTATTTTTCCCAACCTCCTATCCTCTTTTGCATCTTCACTTTCTCTCATTCCTGACCTTTGGTTAATTTTCTTGTGATTTAAAAAACTTAAAATATTTTCCTAGCCTTCTTCCCATTCCCTTTACCTATTCACCTCCAATACTTCTTCACTCTTGATTCCCATAACGTTTTCTTCCTTTCATGTTTCTCTCTTGAGTACATGTAAAGGCCATCTAGACTTTTTCCAATCCTTATCCATCTCCAAATCTCTCGACCTCTTGACCTCTAGTTTGGTCCTACCTTGCATCCTTGTGCTTGTTCCCCTTTACGAACATGCACAATTCTAATGAACATATTCCTTCATCCATTTTCACCTCCAAGCATCCCAACCTCCATTTTTTTTCTCCCTTCCCATTTCGACATTTTTAAAACTTGTGGGTTTCTAACATACATTTTTCATTTCCCCTCCACCTTTGAAAATCCCAGCCTCTAGTTCCTTGATAATTTCCCACATTCCTTCTAGTTCCCCTTTCTTGGAGAGTTATGTTGCACTTTTGAACATCTAAACTTCCTCCAATTACCTTCACTATTTTTACATCATTTTATCTAGTTGTAGAGTTTTTATAGACTTCTAGGATTTCATCCCCATGTTAAATTCTCACCTCTAGTTTTAGAATGAAACCCCACACCTCTCATCATTCCATATTTTCTCACATCCCCTCTTATCTTATTCTCGTATAATTCTATACTTCCATTCCAATATATCATCCTTACCACCAATTTCATAATGAGACCTCACAAAGTGTTCCATCACTTTTTCCAAGCATTTATTCCTATGCAAAGTTCAAGTTAACTTTTAGACTTTTGATCTTTTATAGATAGAAATCTCATCCTAACTAATTTTGCATCTCTTCCAAATCACTTCATTTTCTCACTTCATCCTTTTGCAAAGATTTGATGGACTTATAAGCTTTCATTCCCATGTTTATTCCTAACCCTTAGTCATGTATCAAAGTTTCAGAATTATTTCATGTTGCCTTTATCACTCATTGGATCCTGCTTGGATGCCATTAATGATTATATTTGACTCTTGAAACTAATCCAAGAGAATTTTCCCACCTAAAAACCATTGATCATTCAAAGGGCGTAGATCTACATACAATGTTAATGGTGGATGATGAAGCAGTCTAGATCATCATCAATGTTGTGTTTAAGTTCCATTTGTTGATGATCTTCAATCATGTTCAATGTGAATTCAAAATTCACCATGCTCCCTTCAAGTTTTGATTTTTGGCTAAGTGTCGGCCTATACCTTCAACAATTGCTTTCGGCCCCTTACTTTGATCAGTACTGCAAATGTTGCCACTTGTCTACTCCCCGCACTCCGAACGCATTTCCTCTTTGCTCTTCCATCGGCTCCCCAAAATGCTCCCACGTGTCGTCACTGCGGGCTTTTTGATCGTTTCCTTTTTGCTTCCTCATCAGGCCTTGTTCGTGTGCCACGTAGCTCCCATTCCCATAAAAATTTGGCAAGCCCCACTATCGGAGTCTACAGTGCACATTTTGCTACGTGTCTGCTCTACACAAGCTTTTAGCGAATGAATGAAATAACTATCGCGGGCAACGAAATGCTACCACGCGTCTCTTTTGCGTACACTACTTCAACATAGAGGATGAAGTGAACTACAAGCTATGGCTTATGCCACGTGTTTTAACTGCCTACCTCAAAGGGAAACACTTGTTTGCACGAGGCTTTGTTGGACCACTACCATCATTTGTAGAGGATGCACCTGGACTTGGAGCGACCAGATACATTGGCTGAAGTCTTTCTGTTGCAATGGCCGGAAGGAATCTTCGATTCTGCATCATTTCCAAATATTCTCAAATCTTTTCTGTTATTGCTCGCCAAGGCGGTGGGAGCATTTGGCTATATATACTCCTCTTTGTTTCAGAGGAAGGGTTCCAAGATTTCACAGGAAGAACACTAATTTTAGAAAAGACACTAGGCCTTTATTATTGTTTTTTTATTATTGCAAAGACTCTTAGACTGTACCAATTTTTTGACCTTTCTGTTCTTTTATGCTATTTGATTAACTTTAGACTATGCTGCTATTGTCTGGATATTTCATTTGAGAACTTCTATAAATTAAATGCAAGTTTTCTAGTCTAGATCATGTCTTATGACTCTTCTTGGCAGTAGGCATGTATGAAATGTTATTTTATGTCAATGAATGGATTATTTATACTTTAATCTTTAATTTTTTCCTTTCTAGGACATTACAAATACCAATCGGGCCCTTAGATCTATGATTTATCGTGCCTATTATTAAGTCTTGGCGCATCGCCTTAGATTATATTTTATTTTTATATATATGCTTTTGTTTCCCTTTCTAAACCCCCATTATAGAAGTAATCGACTTCTTTAAAAAATATGGAGGTCACTCAGTTTAGCACAATAGGTCCCCCATAAACTGAGTTTCCCACAAAGGGTTGTTACCTTTGCCAATTTTTGGCATCAACAGTCTTTTCTTTTTCCTGGCACGCCTAGTGGGACTGAGCTTAATGAATCAAATTTTCAAAAGGGTGTATGAGCCATTGGCTTGTTACTAGGTCTCAAACAACAAATAATCCTAGTTTGTTAGTACCACCATTAGGTACATTACAGGTCATAGGTCAATTAGTAAACGTTATGCTTCCTCCTCCCTTTTTGTTAGCCATGTTGCCTGTTGCTAACAAAAATTATGTGGCATGGGACACAGGAAGCCCTCTTGTTGCACCAGTAGCACCTGTCGTTTGGGCCGCTATCCTATTTTTCTCCCTAAAAGCTATACCTAAATTCATCGGAGATGGCTCAAGAACATCGTCTAAACATTTGCAAGATGTTGCAGATGTATGCTTAGTACATGGGGTTACAACCCAAAATGTGGCGTTAAGGTTGCTTGTCGCCTCTTTTAGAGGCAAGGCACTAGATTAGTACTGCACATTGCAAGCAAACACTATCAACACTTGGGATGAGCTCAGGGAGCCTTTCTATCAGATATTTTTGAATGCAGAAGACCGATTATCGTTGTATTACCAGCTATCGGTTATAAAAAGAGCCCCGCATGAAGCCATGGCTGACTTCAATGCTCGTTTCCATACAAGCTGGCAGAGGATTCAAGTTGATATTCGCCCACTGCCTGATCTGGCTTTTATGTTCTATTTGAATTCTATCAATCCCGACATTTCAATGATGATCCAGTCTCTCGGCGAAACCACCCTACTAGGCGCATATAACATCGTTGTTAAAGCATAAAACAATTTAATAGATGTCGGGAAGCTGCCTCCTCGGCCCATCATTCCTATATTCCCTGAAGCATCGGTTCCTGCTCAAGAGAAGCCTTCCACTAGCGCACCGGCTTCTCCTCAATCCATGTACACGTACCCAAGCGTGCCACAAAATGTTGCCTCTACGTCTGGCTCTTCAAAGGAGGAAATAAGTGAGTTCAAAGAAATGTTGTGGACCATCATCAATGAGATAACCATCATCAAGCGCAATTAGTCCATACCCCCGAAGCCTGCCTACCAAAATTATCAAGGCAGAAGGTCCTCCTACCAACAAAACTAGTTCCCAGGAGGCGCTTGCCTAAACCCGCAGGTGCAAACCACGAATCAAATGGTACCGATACCCACTCCACTACAGAGCACTAATCTAAGCTCAAACAGGGAGCTGACTTCAGGGAAAAACAACTTAGCGGATGACACCAACCCCCTGTGCTTCCCTTGCAGCGATTCACATATGCCTCGAAATTGCCCGCGAGGCAACTTACAACAAAAGGTGGTGGAGCAGCGCAGCCAAGCCACAACATCAGACCCAAGAAGCTATGTGTATACTTCTTTGCAAATGGACAATGTTGTGCTCACTACGCAAATGCAAGGGATGTCACTAGAGCAAGAAGTGGACATCACTCCTGACCACACACTTTTCTCGTGGATGGAAGAAGAAGAGGCGATGTTTTCCAATCATGCACCCGCATCCAAAACACCACAAGTACAATCCAACTACAACACTCAGTCAAAGAGGAGATTCATGGGCGAACCAATCGCCCCGCAACTAGTTAATCTACAACCTAAAAGTGCTTTTGACTCAACACCCAATGACTCCATAGCCCTGCCACAATATCAACCACTGAAGGAAATTATTATAACAAGAGAAAAGGAGTAGAAACCTCTGAATTCGCCACCTTTTAATGTGGTGGAACAATTGAAGAAATCATCCGCTAATGTGTCTCTATGGGATATTCTAGCTATCCCGGAGCAGAAGATGCTATTACAAAAGGCTCTTCGGGAAGACAAAAGCGTGGCACTGATGGAGCAATTGCCCAAAGCAAAAGTCATTGATCCACCACCTTCTACCAAAGTTCTTACAAACATCACAACGAAAACCCTTGTTGAAGTCAGAGGTAAGCCAAAGCCCCAACCCTTCTTCTTAACTCTTATTATAGGGGAGAAATTATTGCACAATGCCATGATTGATTCTGGTGCTAGCACTACAATTATGCCTAAATAGATAGTTGAAGATTTAGGACTCAGCTATGAACCCTTAAAAAGAGGAGTGATGCAGCTTGATGGAAACAAAGTCGAAACTGTAGGTGTCATCAAAACACTCCCCTTCACTCTATTTGCTTGCCATAGTATCATTGTGCCACAAGACAATATGATCATAGATGTTCCCCCCATGTTCATCCTTTGTCTATCCAGAGAATTTACTTCAAAAGTAGACGGATACCTATCCCTGGACTGGTCGCATTTGATCCTCAGAACCAAGCATGGTGCAAAAATGAAGATAGAATCTGAAGCTTTACATTTAGAACATGTATTCGATGAAGCCATGATCAATTTTGAAGGTGTGCATACCTCTATCACTAAGCAAGAGATGTATTGCGTGGAGCTACTAGAAGATGAAAGGGTGACTGGAGATCGGGATGATCAAGAAGACACTCTCTTGAGAAAACATATAGACACTGACCCTTTCGACAACTACCATGCTACCAGGCTGGGCACCTATGTCATCTACAATGAAGGTCAAGTGCTCCCCAAGGTTGTCAAAGAATCTGAAGGCGGTCAAGCCTCTGAGCTATGGACGTTGCACTTTGACGGAGCAAGATGCAAGAATGGTGCAGGAGCTAGGATATGTTTAATGTCCCAATAAAATGAAAAGACACTGAGGTCTTTTCACTTCTAGTTTGCTTGCTCAAATAATGAAGCTAAATACGAAGGACTAGTACAAGGGATCAGCCTTGCAGAACGGCTGGGAAGTAAGCAATTGATGGTGTTCGGAGACTCTGAACTAGTAGTCAATCAAGTCCGAGTAATTTTTGCGGCCAAGAATGTCCACATGCGATCTTATAGACACCGAGTTTGGGACCTAATGGAGGGTTTTGAAGCCTTCAACATTAGGATGGTACCCCGAGAACAAAATACAGAAGTTGATTACATGGCATCAATCGGATCTCAATTTGACCCTGCCTCCGATCTCATTCACAACAAACACTTTGTACGAGTAATAGTCTGACCAACGATTCCCGATAATGATCAAAGCTAGCAGGTGTTCGAAAGTGATGAACACATTGCCTTGTTCATCCAACAATTAGGCGAATTTGCTAACCAACTTCAACCAAAAATTGTTGAAGCCTATGAAGGGAAAATCATTCAACTAAAGTCCAACAAGATTCCAAAAGGGTTGGTTACACTCGAAAACCTTTTTGATTGTGATGATGCAAGAAATGACAAACAAAAATTTGTAGCAGACAAAAGCGACTATGCAGACCTACAGGTCGGAGATGGAAGAAAGCTCAGAGTTAGGAAGGATGTCGCACATCGTGATAAAGAAAGGCTTATCAACTTCTGCGATAAATATGAAGGAGTAGTGGCCTAGTCCTATAATGATCTGAAGGGATACGATCCTAACATCATCCAACACACAATCGAGCTAACAGAAGGTGCAAAACCAGTCCGAAAAAAGCAGAGGCTGGTGAACCCAAAGATTGAAGTGCTAATGGCGCAGGAGCTAACAAAGCTAATCCAGTTGCGGATTATCTTTTAAATCAAGCATAGCATGCGAGTATCCAACTTGGTTCCGGTCCAAAAGAAAAATGGAGATATTCGCCTATGTGTGGATTTTTGGAACCTCAACAGAGCATCCCTAAAGGATCATTACCCACTACCCTTGATGGAGTCAATCCTTCAAACGGTGGCAGGATCGGAGATGTTCTCCTTGTTGGATGGTTTCTTCAGTTACAATCAGATCCAGGTCAAAGAGGAGGATCAACATAAGACAACGTTCACTACCAAGTGGGGGACATTTGCATATGCCAAAATGTCGTTTGGCCTCTCCAATGTTGGAGCTACTTTCCAGCGGGCAATGGATATTACTTTCAGCGAATTGATCAATAAGATTATCTTAATCTATTTAGATGATCTAACGGTGTTTTCTAAATCCAAGGATGATCATTTTGATCACCTTGAGATGGTATTCAAGAAATGCCAAGAGTTTGGGATAGCCCTGAACCCAAAAAAATGTGTCTTTGGAGTACTGCAAGGCAAGCTACTGGGGCACGTAGTGTCCGAGGAAGGAATTTCAATTGATCTGGAGCAAGTGAAAGCCATCAAAGAGCTTCCTCTTTCGGTCAACAAGAAAGGCGTTCAATCCTTCTTAGGGAAGGTAAATTTCATTAGCAAAATTATTTCTGACTTTGTAGGAATAATCAGGCTAATTACCTTGATGTTGAAAAAGGATCAAATATTCAAATGGACAAAAGAAGCCAGAGAAGCCTTTGAGAAGATCAAGGATGCTATCTCTTCCACTCCTATTCTAGTTAACCCAGACTTATCAAAGGAATTTATAATGTATGTATTCAGTAGCAAATCAAACATTGCTATTGTTTTAACTCAAAAAGATAACGAGGGCAAAGGAGAAAATTTGATAGCATTTCAATCTCATACCCTGAAGGAATATGAGACGAATTATAATTTCGTCGAAAGGCAAGCATTTGCAATAGTAAAAGGACTTAAGAAATCTTTCCATCTAATCTCCTTTAATAAGGTGATTGTTTATGTCGCACATTCCAGTGTGCGCGAATACATCATGGAGGGAGAAATTACAGAGAAAAGAGCTAATTGGATCACCAAGATCCTCGAATATGACATTGAGGTCAAACCCACCAAAACCGTCTGAGGAAGAGGACTATGTGAATATTTGGTGCATAACAAGGAAGTGGACCCTGAAGAAGAGCAGTTGGAACTAGTCCTAACAAACGCATTAGAATCTGAAGGTTGTTGGCTAGCAAATAGAGTAAGGTTTATGCATACAAGAAATTACCTACCAGGCCTTCCTTCTCAGAAAAAGAGATTCTACCGGCTGCAAAACAATGGATTCACACTCATCGAAGGAATATTGTTCAAGAGAAATTTCAACGGCATACTATTGTGATGTGTTACCGTAGAACAAGTAAGGAAGATCCTTGACACCTACCACAGTAGTCCCGTAGGCGGACATTTCTTCACAAAGACTACCACCATCAAGATCATGTGTGCAGGTTACTTTTGGCTAACACAATTCCATGATTCCCATTCCCTGGTGAAGACTTGCAAAGAGTGTCAGTTCTTCGTCGGAAGGAGAAAGAATTCTGCAATGCCCCTCAACCCGATAGTGGTTGATGAGACATTTGCGCAATGGGGTTTAGACTTCATCAGAATGATTAACCCAGCTTCTAGTGCAGGACATAAATGAATCTTAACGGCCACAAATTACTTCACATGATGGACCAAGGTTGTACCACTCAAGAATGCGACGAAGGCAGAGATTGTGGATTTCCTAGAGGAATTAGTGACAAGATTTGGCTCACCCAAAACTATCATCTCCGACAACGCTAAATATTTCCTAGGCTCCAAGGTAAATCAATTCACGCTTACACATGGAATATTCCTTAAAATTTCATCAAATTATTACCCACAGGGGAACTCCCTAGCCGAATCAACAAACAAGAATCTGGTCTGACTCCTCAAAATAGTTGGATCAAAATATCAAAGAGAGTGGCATAGAATCTTCGAGCAACACTCTGGGCAGACCACATAATTGCAAAGTAGGTCCTTAAGACTTCACCGTACAAGCTAGTTTATGGAAAAGAGGCATTATTTCCTATCTCTATGGAGATTCTAGTGCTGCAATTGCTAAAATCCCTAGAAGTGGAGCAGAACGGTGCGATGGAGGTGCGGTTAGCTGAGTTGCTAGAGGTACAAGAAAAAAGGGAAAAGTCCCTGACCGCCTTGACTAACTGCCAATAAGTGGTTAAAAGGTGGTTTGACAAGAAAGTGTCCTAACAAGGCCTAAAGTGCAGAGACTTGGTGCTAAAATATAACAAAAGGGCCGCTAAGCCGGGTCAGCACGATAAGTTTAACAACCTTTAGGAAGGACCATTCAAGATAATTTAGTGCAAGGAACACAACGCATATGAGTTAGAGACTATGGAAGAAGAAGCATTGGGGATTCCGGTCAACAGAATCCATTTGAAATTATTTAATTAGGCTTTCTCTCTATAAGCATGTAAATATGTAAATATGCTTTTTCCTTCTTTCCTTTTTGTTTTCGTTGGCTGGTCTTTTTTATTTTTATCCTATAGTTTGTGGCAAAAGGAAGCAATGACCCATTATTGCAAAAAGTGAAAGAAATAAACTCATAGCTGAATAAAGCAAAAATTAAACACCCTCATGCAAAGCCGAGATTCATACATACACGCTGAAAAGGAAAAATAACCCAATGGCAGAACCAGGAGAAGACAACGAGATAATCATAATGATATATTTTCATTATATATATACTTTGATATTTACAGTTCAAAATGGCTTAGAAGGCCACACTTCCAAAAGTATATGTATTCTGCTTCTATTATATATTACAAGAAAGCCCTTTCCAAGCATGTATACAAAAAGAAACTAATTACTATGAGTTTTTTGAAAGCAAGGAAAAGAGAGACATAGGTATTTAGTTTACTACATGAGCAACAATAATGGTCATGTCAAGGGCAGCGTCCATAGTATCCTCATCCACAGGAGCAGCAACGGTGTCATCCAAAGGAGCAAAGGCAGGCGGAGGGAACACCAAGTTCATAAAGTCCGTATACCAGTCAATATTGTAGAATGGCACCACGTTGTAAATACGAAACAAGAAGTGAAGGGATTGAGTGACCCTCTCATGGTGCTCATCTCACGTCTAGAGGTGAAAACCACTAAAAAATGGTAGCCATGGCACGATAGCATCCTCTTCTATAAACCTCCAGAGGTCACTTGCAGTCAGGATTCCCCAACCATATGCAACATTTGCAACAACCTCACCAAGGTTGTTCAAGTATTTCTTGGGAAATATTTCCTTCACCAGATGAAGAATTAATGGCTTGGGAATTCCTACATCTAGCATGGAGGCGACAAAGTGTGAGCACACATCAGTGTTAACTCGATACTTGTCTTCGTACTCAAGGAAATCTCATCCGAAGACCCACTTTATAGCTATAATTGACAGGGAATTCTTGTTCTTCATCATCCTCTTTAACCGCCTGGTAGAAATTTCTCCTAGGAAGGCAGTCTGAGACTTGTGTGACACTAGCCTAATTGGGGTATCCATCTTGTCAGACTTCTACCAAAACTATAGAACTATCCCTACAAAGCACCTAAGTCTAACTTAGGAGAATGTTATGCATTTCAAATGCTAAACTACTACGCCAATTGCCTAACACCACTTCTACTCAAATCACTAAGTGTGATTTCACTATTGCGGAGAGGCCCATTTATAGAAAAAGCAAGGAAAAGCATGTTAATCCACTTTCCATAAACGTGATGTTAATCAGGCACTAACTTGAAAGTTGTGCCCAGGCTCGCTCGAATTTCCCACCTAGTTGTGTCTGCTAAGTATGATTTGCTGTGTGCCAAAATTGATGAAAGCTAATTAATTAGCCTAAACTATTGGTAGCAATCGGCGGTGTTAAGTACGATCGAGGACTGAAGTGTCATTCTCCAGGTATGTTGCGTTTTCCAAGGTAGAATTCATATCTTTTGAAATACTAAGCGCATATTCGTCCTAATCATTCTTTTAAAGATATTAATTGCTAGCGCATATGAAGGCTTAAGCTTCTTGCAAAGCATTGGCTCAAGTTCCACGAAAATCGTGTTGTATAGGCAGTTGCTAATTATATTTATGAATTCTTGTCAAATCAAAATAGCAAGTAATTTGTTTTCAAACAAGCCAAAGGGTTGGCGGTACATGTCGCATTAAAAGCAAAAAAGGTGATTCTCATCTACCACCTTTGAGAAAAGATCGTTAAATATTGCATGTAAAAGTTTTAAAGCACTTAAAAGTTTTCTTTTAAGAACACTACTGAAAGCAGAAACCAAAATTTCTAGAGCAAAGCTAAGAGCCAAAGTAAAGTTGCAGAGGATTTCTAAGCAGAAAGCTTCCCACAGAGTAATAATGGCAGAAAGTTTGAGCCAAGGGGTTAGGCCAGTAGCATCTCAAGAATTAGCTAAAGCTCTGCGAAGAGCACAGGCGGTTAATGCCTTTGATGATATTTCTTATGCTACGCCAGGTATCCCCGACAAGCTAGAATGGGAAAACACAAGGCGGCTAGACAAGCCCAAGGTCTATAGAGACCAAAGCCTGGTTCATGAAGATTGGGATAATGTTCATGATCCCTTAGTTGCAAGAAACCCCAAAGGGTTGAGGGAATCTGCCTGTGCACGCATGAAGGTGTCCAGAATGCCAATGTCATTCGCGGAGAAGATATGGTTCAACGAGTTTCCTCAATATATGGTCTCATCTGTGCATTACTACCCAGAGTTGGTAGATGCAACCATTAGGCATTTCAATCCGAGTACCAACACTATCAAGGGCCAGAATATTTTAGTTAACATCAGTCTGGTTGCCATTTGGAATATGCTATGTATTCCAGACCCTGTGCAAAGAGGACTACCAGTGGAGAATTTCAATCCTAAGAAGGGAACTGATATAGGGAACACCAGGAAACAGGCTCGAGAGTTTTTCAACAAAGAAATTGGAAGAATTGAGGCAGAATGTGGGAATCCGCCAGTAGTTCCTGCTTCGCACGACGCTTTTAAGGAAGACCTACAAGATGCCTTTTCAATGATGGTGTTTGTTTTTGGTTTGGACACTAACAAAGAGGTGTGGTCTTTTCAATTGGGCCCAACTTTCCAATTCCGCTACCAAAAATCTTATTTCTAGTATGATTTCAGAGAGTTCCTTTCAAAGAAGATGTTAGAGCAAATTGGCAAATACCCAACTGAACAAAAGTTTAGATTTGTCTCTTATCTTGCTTATATGTTTTTATATCAAAATCCTGATTTCTTTGCTAAGCGTATGGAGTTGTCCATCTTTGATGAAAAGAGGAGGAAAAAGCCAGTTTCTATTTAGACCCCTCTCCTCTCTTCTACTTTTGATTATTACGCATTTTTGGATCATTTTTTACCCCAATTTTGCAAGATTTATTAGGAGAGGAGTGTGCTAAATCACTCAGAAAAAGTTTATGCAGAGTTTCGTTCCTAAATGTGATTGGTTTTTCGAAGCAGATTTCACATTCATTCAAATACGGGGGCTTCACTAAAGAACCCTTATGCCTTTCGGTATGTGTGACCAATTGGGTGTTGGCTCTAGAATTGTTCTGGAAAGCGTGCGTTATCGATATTACCTTCTGCAGCAGCAAGAAGGTCAAGAGAAAGGGATTTTTCACTTGTTCGCAGACTTTCAAAATGGTAGCCATTAAAAAGAAGCAGACACACCCACTTATGCAAGATAAACTAGCTCATTTGGGGTTAGTAATGATCTGTGACAGATGGGATTATAACCTGTTCAATGATTTACCATATGATCACCTCAAGATAACTCACAGCCCTCGACCTTACTGGGAGCGAAGACACAACCCACTAGAAGATAAAGATGATCTATTGGTAGACTTGGTTCATATCCCCACAAAAGATAGTAGGTCACCATGGCATAGGTTCTATTTCCCGGTGTGAGATTATGATGAAAACTATAAAATGGGAAAAGCTATGTACAATGAGCTGAAGGATGAGGAAGAATGGACTGACAAAAATATCAAAGCCTTCTGGATATATCGCCAAGAGATAAAAACGGGTTGACGCACCTTATGATAACATAGATGAAGACAAAGAGTTTGAGAGGTTGTGGGATGAGGAGCATCCTGCTCCCAACTCAAGCGAAAGCAGTGGCGACGACCCTGATGAAGAAGAAGAGCAACCAAAGGAGGAAGTCGATACCCCAACATCCTTTGCCTAGCAAAAGAGAAAGTCTACAGGGAAACCTACCTATGTCGCTTAAAATGTGCAACTAAACATGTTGCGATCCTCGTAGACACTCACTTGGGCCTCAACAATGACAAAAGTGCCCCAACAGCAACAACCAGGGACTATAGAGACCGTGGAAATCGAGGACTCCCCGCCCACTAAATGGCAACAAACTGAAGTTTTTCCAAGCGAGGGATCACAAGAAGCCATCGCAAGTCAAGTACTTGTAGTAGACCAGGAGCCCAAAGTAAGTAAGCAGTCAGCGACAAGCGAAGCACCGCCAACGTCCAGTCAACAGGTAACTTTTGCTTCCACTTTTCTTACTTCTTAATCTTTGGTGTCCTCTTCCATTCCCGTAGCACCTCTTATTACAAGCGTTGGCCCTACCTTTCCTGCCCCTACCACATTGTTTCTGGGAGGTTTCTCCCAATTTTCCCAAGCTGGGCAATCTATCTTAACACCTTCGCGGACTTTCACACCTACATCCACCGCTCAATATCTCCTCGCCTCTCTTGTTGAAAGCTCATCCACCATCTGCACCGCTATTGCCTCTGCTACCTCGGGTCCAACCCAACTTGCCCAAAAAATGGAATCAATTATGACTACCTCATCGATGCAACTAATGAGCCCTTCCGCCAGTTCGCAAACTGAACTATGGAAAGTCCCCTTTTTCTCCCCAAAAACTATCAACCTCCCACCAAAGAAAATGCAAGGGGCCGCTACATGGGTATTTCCTTTTTCCTTGCCTTTCGGTGCACCTATTGCTGGCGGACTGGTTCGGTCACCATTTGAATTCATATCTCAAGGAGAAGCCATAAAGCAAATGCGAGCCCTCAGGATCCATAAGCAAAAAGCAAAGGATGACAAGAAGAAAGCAGAGTCCAAAGTGTATACGGTTTACAATGAAGAGCAAAAGGTGCTGAATTTTTCCACCATGTACCCAAATGTTGCCAAACCACAAGGGGAGATGCTCCCAGGCAATTACGACATGTATGCTATGGGACTTGATCTGTCTGTGGCCCAACCACAAGATAAGGTGGAGCTCATGGAGGAAACGTAGCGGGTAGTGACAACCGAATTTCTCAAGTCTAGTCGTCAATTAAAGAAAAAGGAGCAGCTAACATTGATAAGGGAACGAGTCAGTTTCCTGGAAACGAAAGAGAAATCACTAGAAGTTGAGGTTGTGCGCCTGCATGAGAAGGTGTGAATGGAGGAGCCAAAATGGAGCAAGCTCCAGGAGAAGCGCAATAAGTCCCAATCCATTGACCCCATACTGCTCAACCAATTATGAGAAAGGAACCAAAAGTATCAAAGCCAATTGACCTTAACGGAGCAAAATCTACAACAAAGGGAGAAGGAACTTCGGGAAGCAAAGTCCTCTCTTAACACAACATTGGCAAACTGCACCCAGGTCGAGGAAGAATGGCGGAATGAAATAAGTAGCCTCGGGGAGCAACTAGCAGCCGCAAGAGGAAAGAATGCAGAATTAACAGAAGTTATTAACTCGAAGGATGTAGAAATATACTCCCTCAAGATTTCTCTCTAGGCTTCTTCCACATAGCCAGACCTCATCCCATTGGTTCAACATATATATATTTCTTATTAGGAAAGGGTTAAAACCTTCTGCCTAACTCTGCAACCAACACTCTGGTTCATCTTAAAGGCAACTAGATTGAGCCAGGAGATCCATGAAACAATCGAACAATTCCCACGGTTCATCTCAGAGGGGGTTCCGGAAGCAAAGAGTTTTCTCACCAATCTATATTCGGTCTCTGATGAAGACCTAGCCAAGGCAGGAATTGAGAATTGGGATGTTGCTACTCAAATGGAAAACAAATTCATTCATTGCCACTCGGCCTTGCAGCGAACTAAAGCAGTCACGACTACCTTAAACCAAACTATAGACGACATGCATGAAAATCTCTCATGGCTGAGCGAGATGGGTCTGCCATCTCCATTTTTTGAAGATGGGTCGATAGCCACTACCGAACAGATTGCAGAAAGAATTGAAGAGAATGAGCGAGACCCAAATGCTTTCCAAAGTTTTAGTCATCCTCCTATTGCAGCGGACATTGAAGGAGTCATCCATCCTCTTGCGCAACTACTATTCCATTGTGAAGCAAGGGTCGGTTTTCCTGATGCGCTGCCTCATAAAGAAATGATTGACCTAGGCAGAGCGCATGAGAATTTGTGCAAACTAGAGACACCATCTGAAGCCGACTGGCCACCTCTGTAGGCAACCCTTTACAAGCTCTAATCTTGTCGTCAATGGATGGCGCTCTGGTCTACGAGCCGAAGAAAATTTTGGGTTCCACGTTCCTCAAAGCGAAACGCCCCTATCAATCGCCAAAAGCTATGAATTCAAAATTCACCATGCTCCCTTCGGGTTTTGATTTTTGGCTAAGTGTCGGCCTATGCCTTCAACAATTGCTTTCGACCCCTTTCTTTGATTGATATCGCGAATGCTGCCACTTGTCTACTCCCCACACTCTGAACGCATTTCCTCTTTGCTCTTCCATCGGCTCCCAGAAATGCTCCCACGTGTCGTCACTGTGGGCTTTTTTATCGCTTCCTTTTTGCTTCCTCATCGGGCCTCGCTCGTGTGCCATGTAGCTCCCATTCCCTCAAAAATTTGGAGAGCCCCACTATCAGTGTCTACAGTGCACATTTTGCTACGTGTCTGCTCTACACAAACTTTCAGCAAAGGAATGAAATAACAACCGCAGGCAGCGAAATGTTGCCACGTGTCTCTTCTGCGCACACTACTTCAACACAGAGGATGAAGTGAACTAAGTTGCAGATTCTACCACGTGTTTTAACCACCTACCTCAAAGGGAAACACTTGTCGGCATGAGGCTTTGCTAGATCACTACCATCATTTGTAGAGGATGCACTTGGACTTGGAGTGACCAGATGCGTTGGCTGAAATCTTTCTGTTGCAACGGTTGGAAGGAATCTTCGTTTCTACATCATTGCCAAAGATTCTCAAATCTTTTCTGTTACTGCTCGCCAAGGCAGTGGGAGCATTTGGCTATATATACTCCTCTTTTTTTCGAAGGGTTCCAGGATTTCATAGGAAGAACATTGATTTTAGAAAAGACACCAGGCCTTTATTATTGTTTTTTCATTATTGCAAAGACTCTCAGACTGTGCCAATTGTTCATCCTCTTTGTTCTTTTATGCTATTTGATTAACTTTAGACTGTGTTGCTATTGTCTGAATATTTCATTTGAGAACTTCTATAAATTAAACACAAGTTTGTTGGTCTAGATCATGTCTTATGACTCTTCTTGGCAATAAGCATGTATGAATTGTTATTTTATGTCAATGAATGGATTATCTATACTTTAATCTTTAATTTCTGCCTTTCTGGGACATTAAAAATACCAATTGGGCCCTTAGATCTATGATTTATCGTGCCTATTATTAAGTCTTGATGCATCGGCTTAGATTAGATTTTATTTTTATATATCTGCTTTTATTTCCCTTTCCAAACCCCCATTACAGAAGAAGCCGACTTCTTTAAAAAATCTGGAGGTCACTCAGTTTAGCTCAATAGGTCCCCCATAAACTGAGTTTCCCACAAAGGGATGTTACCTTGCCAATTTTTGGCATCAACATTCTAGATTATCCATCTTCTATATTTTATGGGATTTAACTTCTCTTGTATACCACATTTAATTATCTTTCTCATTCAAATTCTCACAAGTAATTGAATGATCGTATAAAATGTTATAAATATGGGTCTATTTTATAGATAAAAGGTTTTTCATTTCTATATTTCCATGTGACTACAAGTGTTGAAGATTGTCTAGGTTTGAAACTCTTGTAAGTCCAATCACCTTTAAAGAAACACTTTTAGTAAATCATAAAGAGGTCATTATATTGCTAACTGAATTCTGTAATTCAATGTCTCCTTGATCATTTGTAGATCTTTAAGGGGACTCCTAAATGATAAATTTTATTAAGCATTCTAGCATAAGGTTTCCTCTTGCCACATTGTTTGGTATCATTGTAATAGATATTTGATGAATTTTACAACATTATAAGTTATTACTATCTTTTAATGGTCTCTTATTTATTGCATATAGATTTATACAATTTGGAGTGGGATTATTAAGTATGTTCAATTATTTTATATTATATTATACCTTCTCTCCAAAGTTGTGCTTATATTTTATTATTATTTCAATGTGTTATTTCTCTTGGTAAATTCACTCTATAACCTAGTAGATAAGGCACCAGTCTTTAACTTTAATGATCAACCACCATACACTCAAAATGAAAAATATCTTTCATCAATAGTTTAGGAGTAGGTTGATATTATTTACCTCATAATTCAGTGAATCATCTAAGCAACATATTTGGTGAATGGAATTATGTTTTGTATATCCACATATTGCATTTATTTTAATGATGTATTTATCAACTTAAAAAGAGTTTACGTGCATTAAGTTAGTCTTTGGTCCAATGAAAACCTTTGGGTCCAAGTGTACATTGTATATGTTACACCCCAATTGTGTAATTACTATATACTATTACTATGTAGGGTAAATGTGAATGTAATGCGAATTCAGTGGATGAATAAATTGCACTTGCACTTTGTTATCATTGCTTTATAAATGAATGTTATCTCATTTAATATCATATGAAGGAATGCATTTATGTGATTGGAAGAATATTGAATTCATATTCTAACTTTGGAGATGTATTATGTATACTACATATTTTGTGAACAACTGACTGACATGTGCATGTGTTAGTGGTTGCAGCTATATGTTCAATTCCTCTAGGTGAAGGGGAAGTATCACTTAGGAGGTCTTGGTCAGGTAACCAGTAACGTAACATATCTAAGCTTACACACACCACAGTAGAATAATTGAGTCGGGTTATTAAGTGGGAAGTTGGTAAGTCATCATTAGTTAATAAGTTTGCATTAGTAAGAATCTTTTTTACTATTGAGTGCATTATTGGGTGATGTTTATCTGTTTGAGCTTGTGAGTTCTTTCTTTGTTACTATGCTTGTATTGATATGTGGACATACGAGAAATATGTATATGCACACACATGCATGATGATGATAAACCATACACATAAAGGAACGTGTACATGAGGGTACGTAGGTAGACCTATCTATGCACACTCATGCACGAGCTAGTTATGTGCATGGAACTATCTGTTTGACCTAATGGCATGCATATGTATACGTATAGATATATCGCTCGTAGGCTCTTATCAATAGCATAGTAATTGTGTATGATTTTGGTGTAAGAATTGAATGTGTGTGTGTATGTGTGTATGTGTGTGTGTGTGTGTGTGTGTGTCTATATATAAAGTATATACATATATCCATATTATACGCATATGGTGGAAAATGGACATGCCCATATGAATGTATCCATACATGTATACATATGTATACATGTACATAGAGGCATATTTATATACATACATATGTATATATATAATGTGTATATATGTATATGTATACATATATATGTATATGTATATATATATATGTATATGTATATATATATATTTATACACAATCAATATATTAATATAACAATGTGATTGCTATCTTGATTATATTCGTTTGTATATCAATCACATATAAATGCTTTATTGACATATGATAAATATTGATATATACTAACATATATATACATATACATATATATATGTGAATACCAATACATATGTATGTATATGTACATATATGTTATGTATATATATATATATAAAATACTATATATGGCTTTAAAGTTGATTATCATAAATAAATTAGAGGCCGATTTATTAAACCAAATCAAGGCCGAAATATGATAAAGATGTGACTGTATTCTTTAGATGCATTATACTCTTGTTGTTTATGCATGAAGAGTTTGTAATCTACAAACAATGAGCAATCATTAAATTGATGAAAGGTGAAAGAATAAGTTGGCGCCTTTTGTGGGAAACCCGTGGACTTATTAAACTCTCACCACCATGTTATTGCGCATAGACCAACGTCTGTAAAGGCGTGTATACAATTTGACGACTTTGTCAAACTGATTTATTATGTGAATCGACTCATACCAAGGACTTAGTCAATGCAAGCTTGGTGTTGCATATCTAATGTTGACTATTTTTTATAAGAAGGAAACCGTGCCATCTCTGAGAGTGAATAATGATGCTTTGGTGCCACCTTTGAATGCTTATACCTATAGATTTCCATTATGAAATACAAACCGAATTCTATCATGTGGAGATTTGAATTAGTCTCTAATTGTTGTTGATCAACAAGGTCGATCTGTAGCTATTTTAGCTGAGTAAGTGCTTACATGTCTGCCACCTTTTAGTTGTGATATATGTGTTGTTGTGCATGCTAGCTGCTATCAAAACTCATGCCTAAACTGTAGGATGAGTAGTTACCTTATTGTTGTATAAATAGTGGAGCTAGTTCACTTGTTTGGGATGCATTCCTTGAGAAAGTTTCTACATTCTATTTACATACCTTTCTGCATTATTTTGACTATTACAGTGAGTGACAACTTTGAGTATTAGAGAGAGTTTGTTATTATTTCAAGTGAAGTATTTGGTAACTTATGAGATAGTGGTTATTAATACTTTGTTGAAGGATCGATACCAGGATAGTTGTTCTTTTGGAAGTGTTGTGTTTGCAGCCAGCCGATTGGGAAAGCTTATCATAGGCATGGGGATATTCTTCCCTTGTTTGTATTGGTTTTGAATGATTTGCTTCTTGATTGTTTAAATTAGTCTTTTATAGTTACTTGCATAGAGGGAAAAGTAATGTTTTCCTTGAAAGAAAAGTAGAAACTAATTACTCTATTCGTGTAATGCTTGTAATTACTCCATGATAGAAGAGATTGTTTTTCACAGGTATTGTTATTATACTAGATATGATTAAACATGGGCAACTTAAGGGATACTCATAGCTAGTTATTTAATTATGCTAGATGGCTAGTAGGTCACTCCTAGAATTGTTGTCCAATGAAGGGAGGGAACTAGCATTTTGTTTTATGAGTTGTGTTACCTTAGGTTGTGTTAAAGAGATAGGTTATCCTAGAGAGTAGCTTGCTTGTGGAGAGGGATTTCCTAAGAATAGATATAATGTCCTTAAGTCAATACGAGCTTGTCATAGTGTAAGTGAATGGTAGACCTTCACTCAAAGTACTGAGAGATAATACTTTGGCCAAAGTAGTGTGATTTCCCAGGGCTGCACTGTCAATTCACCATGTCCATTTAAATGCATGAGGGTTACCTAACATAGGTTATAAATCCTAGTCGTGTAGGGCACAACACTAAGCTTAGAGTGGCATGTCGTACGAGGTTACCCAACCAATACCTTCGGTGAAGGGTATGGCCATCTATCATTGATAGATGTGTGGGGGACCGCATATGAGTCCATGGTTGGTGAAAAAGTGCTTGAGTGATGCTTCTCCTCCTCAACAGGTGACAAAGGACCAAGGTTTTGAAATGCAGATTCCTAGACCATCTATATCTTATGCTATGAAGTTCAGAGGATTTTTTTATGTAGTTATGTACTTTCTTGGAATATTGTACTTTGTGAATTTTTGTAATGAAATGGAAATCCTCATTGTATGTTGTTATAGCATCTTTGTTCATATATTCTCAATAAAGAAAGAATTTTTTTTATTGCAATGGTTTATTACATAGTTTATTTTACTCACACGGTGAAAACTTAGGAAATTTTACTTCAGTGAACTATTGGCATATTACATGTGGTATCAGAGCTACTAGGTTTAGCTCTAGAACCTATGAGCTCATCATTATTTCTGTCCACTGTTATCTAATGTTGTGAATTCTTGTGCCGATATGGTGTGTCTCAAATTAATTACTCGAAAGTTAGTAATCAGAAACGAGCGCTACCTCAAGGCCAAGAAGGAAAGAGAAGCCATTGTTAGAACAGTTGAGGGTACCAACTACGACAATGTCGTTTGGTTGAGTGACACTAAAAAATTCAGTCACACACTTTATTGGATTAGTGATGTGAAGAGGAAGATGAAGATGAAGGCTATGTACAACAATCTACCTTCCATCTCACCAGAAAAGTCTGAGTCGTTATCACTTTCCAGAGATATGCCCTCGAAAGGAGGTGTCAGTCCAACATTTATCTTTAGGGACTCTAAAGTTCTTCCAATGGAAGAAGTAAAAGTAATTTCCTTGAGTAACGAGTCTGGGGGATATGTACCTCGCATGTTGCTAGACCTGAAATGGTCTCATGAACAAATATTTGCAAAAAGGGTAGACTATATTGTTGATAAACACCATATTGGCACTGAACCTCGTAACTATGTATCAGATGATAAATCTAAAGGATAGTATCCATTTTGGGATAGGTATGAACAAATGAGAGATGAGCACAAATCTCAATCTGTAGGATATACTCCATTAAGTTATGTGTCAGAGAGTGAGTTTGAGGGATACAGTCCACTTGACTATCTGAATAGTCACTCCATGTAATCAAAAGGATATTGAAATCCTCAAGAAATGAATAAAATTATATGTTTATCAAAAGCATGTGCTTAATCTTATGTGGAATTCTTTATGTGTGTATGAATTTCATTTCTAATGTTTTCCATAAGATAGTTGATAACTTAAATTAGTCTAACATGGATAAACATTTAGGTAAAACCTGATCTTGTGAAGATGGTGACGACACGAACCAATCTTGGTGGTAGCCAAGAAGTTGGGCAAGGACCCACAAGAATTGAAGCTATACTTGACCAAATCTTGGCAAGGTTGGATAACCTTGAACAAGAGAGGGTAAAATCGAGGGTTGAGAAAGAGGTTCCCATTAATGAGAATGAGGGTGAAAACTCTTCTCATGGACATAGCAAAACTCATGATCACGAAAGGGAAAAATCACCAACACTATATGAGGAAAGAAATAAGAAGCGTATGGCTTCCGAAATTTCCAAAGGATATGAAGAAGATTGTTCCACCCAAGTTTGAGGGAAGTTCTAGAAGAGATGAAGCTGAGGCGTGACTTGTCCAAATGGAAAAGTATTTTGAAATCCAAAATTACACTGTGACCACTAAAGCTGATTGGGGTGCATATTAGTTAGCAAGAGAAGCCTCTAACTAGTGGATGAACAAAAAGTTGGAACTCAATATCAACTCACGGAAGCTTACGTGGGGGGAATTTGTTGAGATTTTCTACAAGCAATGGTTGCCCCAACTTTACTATGACCAAAAACTCACAGATTTCTAGAGTTTGAGACAAGGAAATATGTTGGTCAATAAGTATTGGGAGAAGTTTACTCGACTTTTGCATTATGTTCCTATATATGATACCTGCATAAGGAAAATTATAATAGAACTTAACAATCAAATCAGAGGAGAAGTTGATATGCATGGCCCAACAACTATGGATCTTGTATATGAGAAAGCAATTAAGCAGGAGCAAAAGCTTAGGGCTACCTCCAACCAGTAGGAAAATAGAGAACATAAGAAGGTTGTGGAAATTCTTGACAAGCCAACACTAAAGAAGGTGGAGGTTGTGCAAAATGTACCTAAACAAGGAGAAAAAGGTAACCGCAATAGTGGGAAAGAGTCGAGAAGAGAGCAAAATAGGAATGGTTCCAACAATGCTTGTGGAAATGCTAGTAGATCTGGAGAACCCACAAAGAAGGTACCATTTACAGGATGCTATACATGAGGGGGAGACCACTTTGCTAGAGATTGTCCTAGTAAGCCTTTTGACAACTCACTACCTACTCAACGGGAAATGTTCCAACAAAGGATACATGCAGCAATGGATGATTGCCAAGCAGAGTATCAAGCAACTCTCATTGAAACTCCAGGTATTTTGTTTGGTTTACCCATTTTAGTTCTTATTAATATTGGTACAAATGAGAATTTAATTTCACCTAGAGTAGTTAAGCAATTATCTAGAAAGGCTAGACACATGGCAATATCTTGGGATGTAGAGTATGCAAACCAAAAAAGAGAAAAGGTGGAACAATGTTTTTTTGAGACTAGGATAGAGCTACCTTGTTTTTCTACAGAAGTAAACCTATATGTCACACCTTTAGGATCCTATGATGTTATCCTAGGTATGAATTGGTTGTGGAGACATAGGGCTAAGGTAGATTACCATGCAAAAAGAATTGAATTCCTAGATGATCTTGGTAACTGAGTGAAGTTCCAAGGGATACCTAGAGAGGTCAAGATTAAACAAATCACGACAATGCAACTAGCAAGGGCTAAGAAGAAAGGGTGTAAAATATTTGTTGTTAAGATTGAAGAACTTGAAGAAGATCTTGATAACTTGGAATTCTAGAGCTTCCAAGATATGGAAGATAGTGAAAAAGATGACAATGGAATGCCAAACATGGAAAGGTATCTTGTATTGAGGAAGTTTTCAGATGTATTTCTAGATGAGTTACCTGGGTTGCCACCAAGGAGGATATTTTATTTCTCTATAGATATAGTTCTAGGGTCTGAACCTATTTCCAAAGTTCTCTATAGGATGACAACAACCGAGCTAATGGAGCTTAAGGCACAGTTGGATGAACTGTTGTCAAAAGGGTTGATATGACCAAGTGTCTCGCCTTGGGCAGTGTCGGTCATATTTGTGAAAAAGAAGGATGGTACTTTGCATTTGTGCATCAACTATTGTATACTTAATAAAGCCACGGTGAAGAACAAGTATTTGTTTCCACACATTGATGATCTTTTTGATCAAATGAGGGGAGCTATTGTATACTCTAAGATAGATCTAAGATCTGGATATCACCAGTTGAGAATTAGAGACGAAGATATCTTTAAGACTGTGTTCATAACCAGATATGGACACTATGAATTCATAGTTTTTCCTTTTGGGTTAACAAATCACTTGCCGCATTTATAAATCCGATGAATAGTGTATTTAGGGACTACCTAGATAAAAATTTCTTGGTTTTTCTAGATGACATCCTGATTTATTCTAAGGATGAGGAAGGTTACTGTAGACACTTAGAATAGTCTTACAATGGTTAAGAGAACACAAGTTGTATGGTAAACTATCTAAGTGTACTTTCTTCCAAAGGAGAGTGCATTATCTAGGGAATGTGATCTCGACGAACAAAATCTCCATAATTCTAGCCAAGATCAAGGTAGTACACCCAAGTTTCATGGGTCTAGCAGGGTACTATAGGAAGTTTCTAGCGAAATTCTCCAAGATTGCTTTTCCAATTACTTCTTTACAAAGGAAAGGAAATAAATTTGAGTGGACTAAGAAGTGTCAAGAAGCCTTTGATCTACTTAAAGAGAGGTTGACCACTGCATCAATCTTGAAAGTACCTGATCCTGAGGGTAACTTTACGATTATCACAGATGCATGTGGGGAAGGTTTAGGAGGTGTGTTAATGCAAGATGAGCAAGTGATTGCTTACAAATCTAGAAAGTTGGAACCTTATGAGCAAAATTATGCATCACATGATTTAAAGTTAGCAGTTGTGGTTCACACATTACAAATGTGGGGGCATTACTTTTTAGGAAAACCCTTTGAATTGAAGATTGATCATAATGGGTTAAAGTACCTTTTCGCTCAACCTAAAGATGGTCAAAGTTAATAGCTGACTATGACTTCAATATCAACTATATAAAAGGGAAAGAGAATCAAGTTGCCAATGTCTTGAGTCAAAGATGTCATATTGCTTCAATAGTGATGATTCAAACCGACTTTAAGGGATAAGTGTTGCAAAAGTGCAAAGAGGATGAGTATTACTTGCAAGTCAAGCAGACACTCACTAATAATCCACAAGGTTCTAGGTATGAGGGTTTTCATTTTGAACCTAATGGATTACTTAGATATAAAGGTAGGATGTAGATACCTAATGTAGGAGAGTTATGGAATCTGCTATGGAAAGAAGTACATGAAGCATCGTACCCTGGACACCCTGGAGTGACCAAAATGATGGCAAATGTAAAGCCATTATATTTTTGGAAAGGGATGAAAGGAGATGCTGCTAATTTTTTGGCTAGATGTCTTGAATGTCAAAGGGTGAAAGCAGAGCATCATCATCCTGCGGGCTTGTTATATCCACATGACATACCAAAGAGGAAGTGGCAAGTCATTAGTATGGAATTTGTGCAAGGATTGTCTATGTCAAGAAATAACCATAATTCCATTCTTGTGGTAGTAGATAAGCTTACCAAAGTTGCACATTTAATACCCGGGAATCTAACTGATGGAACACCTGTCATAGCAAGAAATTTTGTGCAAGAAGTGTTTATCTTGCATGGAATTCCAGAGAAGATTATCTCGGATAGGGATGCACGAGTCACTTCTAGGTTTTGGCAAACCTTGTTTTCTGCACTAGAGACGCAGTTGAATATTAGCTCAACATATCATCTAGAAATGGATGGACAAATTGAAAGGGTGAATCAAGTATTGGAAGACCTACTGAGAATGTATTACATGGATCAATAGTACAAGTGGGAAGACTACTTACCCTTAGTATAATTTTCTTACAATAATTCTTATCATTATGCGATAAAGATGGCTCCTTTTGAAGCATTATATGGTCGAAAGTGTCAAACTCCTATAAGTTGGGATAAAATTGAGGATAGAGTGACTCTTGGGCCAGAGATATAAGTAGAAATGGATGAGAAAGTTAAGATTGTTAAGAAAGGTTGGCTAAAGCTAACAATCATCAGAAAAGCTATGTCGATGCTAAGAGAGTGCCCTAGAATTTTGTCGTAGGTGACAAAGCATTGTTAAGAGTGAAACCTCACAAGAGCTCCATTAAATTTGGAAAGTCTTCCAAGTTATCTCTATGTTATGTTGGACCTTTTGAGATTCTAGAGGAGGTAAATCTGGTAGCCTATCAAATAGCATTGCCACCAGCTCTTGCCAGAATGCATAATGTCTTCCATGTGTCCTACCTAAGGAGGTATGTACCCGGTGATAATCATGTGATTGATTGGACTGCTTTACAGGTACATGATCCTAGAGTGGTAACACTTGAGCCCGTCAAGGTGCTCGAAACACGTAAGCTTCACTTGCATAATAGGGAGGTTCTATAGTGTAAAGTCCAGTGGGACCAGTATGCGGAAGGCTCAGCCACTTGGGAGGATTATGGTGAGATTCAACAAAAGTTTCCTCACGTTTTAGATGCTTTTGAGAATGCTTGAAACAATATGTTGATTGTTTGTTTTGTTTTATGTTTCTACATAAAATCATCGGGGATGATGATTCACAAGGGTGAGATTATGTTACACCCCAATTGTGTGATTATTATTTACTATTACTATGTAGGGTAAATGTGAATTTAGTGGATGAATAAATTATGCTTGCACTTTGTTATCACTGATTTATGAATGAATGTTATCTCATTTATTATCATATGAAGGAATGCATTTATGTGATTGGATGAATATTGAATTGATATTCTAACTTTGGAGATGTATTATGTATACTGCATATTTTGTGAATAGCTGACTGCCATGTGCATGTGTTAGTGGTTGCAGGTATATGTTCAATTCCTCTAGGCGGAGGGGAAGTATCATTCAGGAGAAGGTCTTGGTCAGGTAACTAGTAACGTAACCTATTTGAGCTTACACACACCATAGTAGAATAATTGAGTCGAGTTATTAAGTGGGAAGTTGGTAAGTCATCCTTAGTTAATAAGTCTGCATCAGTAAGAATCTTGTTTACTATTGAGTGCATTATTGGGTGATGTTTATTTGATTGAGCTTGTGAGTTCTTTCTTTGTTACTATGATTGTATTGATATGTGGACTTACAAGGAATATGTATATGCGCACATATGCTGTAGTGCCCCTCTGTATTGGCCTTTCTAGGCGTTTGAGTAAGTGTTTGTTTGTGATTTCGTTGTTTGACGATGTTGTTCGTCAGTATTATGTTTTGCTTGGTGTCATTTTGTTTTATGTGTGGGCAAAGTGTATGTTGGGGTCAGTATTATTAAATAAGTCAGTGTCAATGTGTGATTCAAACATTAAATTGCTGAGTGTCCATTAATTTCAATGTTATCAATATTTTAAATAGAATAATATTTTAATCATAATATTGCTTTATTTAATTATGGATTTATTCAAAAATAATAAATAAATATTTTGTTAATTATTATAATTGAAAAGGGGTATATATATATATATATATTTAATTTAATTTAAATAAAGTGACATTATTCTACCCGATAAAATATTAAAATATGGGTGAAAGTTATTACGGGGATGGAAAGAATTAACAAATTAAAGCTTAGTGGAGTTAGGTGGAGGAATTTTCTAAACGCAAAGATTTTCCTCCAAGTGGAAACCTAGGTGAAAAGAAAATAATTTTTGTAGAATTTGTCGAGCGGGTTTATGGAAAAACTATAGTGAATCACCTTAATTTTTTTGGAGAAATTTGGTGAAAGAGGGACATTCGGGGAATGAAACAAAAATTTTAACTGAAACTATGCTCTAGTAAAAAGTAGAAATATTGCAGCCAAGAGAATTTTGGGAAGAAGCGGCCAGAGGAATTATCTCATCTCATCATCTCCATCTCCAATTGCAATTCCAGGTCGGTGATGTGTTTAATTTACTCATCCTTCGTCTTAAATGCTCTTTCTTCAAATTCTTTCAATTGAAACAACTAAGATTGATTTATTTATTTTAATTTTATAAGCGACCCCTTTTCCTTAACAAGTTATTAATAACTTTGATTTTAACAAATGAGAACTCAACTTTTTTTTCTATTTGACAAATATTTGTATATAGTTAAAGTAAACATGCAAGATTTTTAACTTTTCAAATTTCAAAAATTAATTTTCCTCAATTTTATTGGCTAATAAACTTTGAGCGATAAGGGCGGATTTTTAGGAAGCATAAACTTATTATCGCAGCTTTTCAAGGTTTTTTTTGAACTCTTCAAAATTGTATACTTGTTATGTTTTCCATTCTATTCATTTATTTACTTGTTTATATGACCACCATTCAATAAAGTATAATATTTTTAATGAAGATTTTTTTGAAATTAATTTTAAAATTTTCAAGATAATAATTATTAAAATATTCATAAAATATACAATCTTTTAACATTTTCTTTTAATTGTTATTTAAATTTTTACATATATATATATATATTGAATAAATGATCGTTTTGAACATTTACTCTTAAATTATTATTTTAATTTCACAATACAAATATCATTAAATTATTAACAAAATATACAATCTAAACTATTATTTTTCAATTACGTATCAAGTATACAACTTAAACATTTTAAAAAATAATTAGATATAAGACGAAAGATTCATAGATGTTCAAATTAAATTCCATGCAACTTTCATGGTTAGTATTGACGAGTGTAGAATTTTGTGTGTTGTCACTTGTAATTAATCTATTTCATTATTTTGAATCTTTTTAGTTTTTGGATATCATCATAATTAATAAATTTAAAACTTATCAACTTCAAATATTTTATATTTTGTATGTAAAAATGAAAAAAATACAATATAAAGAATACTTTTAAATTTAAATTTTAGTCTTTGATTGTTGAATTATTTTAAAAGGAACATGTACTTCTATTTAAATTTAATTCATTTATATCACATAATCATTATAATTTAATTAATTATGAATTTAATAATTAAGTAATAAATATTCTATGAATTTTAGAAAATAGAATTTAGTTTAATTTTAAAATGAAATTTAAGTTTTTAAATATTGTGTTTATTTGATTATTTATTTGCTTTATGATTGGTTATTCAAATTTAAAGAACAACACAATTCAACTCAAAAATATAAAATAAGCATGTAAAATATTTTATGATTTTTTGAAGTTAGAATTTAATATGATTTTACAAAATGAAATCATTTGGATGCAAAGAAATAAAAAAAGGTTCTTTTATATATTTTTTCATTTCTTAATTTATTCTCAAATTATAATTATTTATTGGTGAATTATTTTGAAAATAATATTTATTTTATTTAATTATATTAAATATAGTAGAATGATCAACTAGTATACCAATGCATTGCAAATAATCCCTGCATACACCAAATCAGACCTTTACAGATGTATACATTAGATAGGATGTAGTTTTATTTAATTTATTTGTATTGAATAATTAATATATTTTAACTAATTATTTTTAAAAATAGATAATAAATACTTTATAAAAATTTTAAATAAAAATTTAGTTTAATTTTAAAATTAATTGTAAGCTTTAAAAATATTTTGTTGATTTAATTTTTTTATATGATTAATAACTCTTACCCTAATAATACTTCATTTCACATAGAAATAAAATTCTAGATTTAAATACTTATTCTTGTAATATATATATATATATAGACACACATTGTGGTGATTTGATTATTAATTTACAAAATGATTGGTTATTCAAATTTAAAGAACAATATATGTAATTGAACTCAAAAATACAAAAGTAGGCATGCAAAGTAGTTTTTGATTTTTTTGATGTTAGAATTTAATGTAATTTTAGGAAAATAAAATAATTTGGTTGCAAAGAAAAAAATAATAGAAAATTTAGTCATATATATATATATCTTAATTTATTCTAAAATTATAATTAATAATTGTTGAATTATTTTTAAAATAAAATTTATTTTTAATTTAATTTATTTGTAGTAGATAATTACTATAATTTAAATGATTATTTTCAAAACTAGATAATAAATACTATATAAATTTTAGAAATTAAAATTTAGTTTAATTTTATAATTAATTCTAAGCTTTACAAATATTGTTGTGATTTGATTAATTATTTTTTATGATTAATAATTCTAATTCTAATAATACTTCATTTCACATACAAATAAAATTCTAGATTAAAATACTTACTTTTGTTTGTAATATTTTTCATTAATGTCGAATTTATAAACTAACATGTTAAGACATTAATAATTCTAAGCCTATTAGTACTTAATTTCACATACCAATAAAAATATATACTATCTTTTCTTTCTTTAATATAGTTATCATTAATGTCAAATTTATAAACTAATATCAAGAAATAAATAACCTTAACCCCAAGATTTATACGAGAACTCTAATTGAACCCTAAACCTAACCCTAATTCAACCCTAACAATAGGATTTAATTACTATTAGGGTTAGAGTGAGAATTTAATTATGGTTAGTGTTAGGGTTAGAATTAGAGTTTAATTAGGGTAGGGTTAGGATTCAATTATGATTATAGTTGGGTTCAAATCTATAAGCTAATATTAAGATATTCACAACTCTAACCCTAACCTAACCTTAATCTCCATCCTAGAATGCTAATAAAACCCTAATTGAACCCTAAAAATAAGGTTCAATAAGATTTAGGGTTAGGGTTTAACAAGTAGGTTTATGGTTGGAATTAGGGTTCAGTTAGCCTGGTTAGGGATAGAATTTAATAGTAAGGATTAGGCCAAGTCTGCTATATTAGGGCTTATTTAGGCTTATTTTTGGTTAATCTTGTACAATCGGGTTTTCTTAACTAGAATAGCAATTGGAATCCTTACCTCAACCCCAACAACAAGGTTCAATTAGAGTTAGGTCTCTGCCCACCTAGGGTTAGGGGCTGGCAATTCACTAGTGTTGCGATTAGAACCGCCCAAGCTGGCTTAGGGTCCAACGTTAATTTAGTCCACCTACAATTATTTCACCTAGAGCTAGGCTACGGTTCACCTAGATTTAAGGCTAGGTCACTGATTAAGGTCTGTGGGTTCAATTAGGATCAATTAGGTTGCAATTTGCCTAGAAGGGTTAGGGTTAATGCTGTAAGTTAGGGATCAAAATTGCTAATCTAGAATAAAACCTAATGGCAATAGAGCTGGTAAGGGTAGAGTTAGGGCTCTTTAAATTAGGTTCAATAAAGGTGGGTACAAGGGGTGTACTTAATATTGGTTAATTTTAAGTCACGACCATGCTGATGCCAATTCCCCATTTTAAAATACCCCTTGTTGAACCATTCAATCTCTCAAGATTTTACTATTATTCTGGAATGATTATCAAATTGGATATGTCCAAAACCTTTAATAAGTTGACTTGGAAACTTCTATACTGCATATACCTCTTGTCAACTTCAACCAAGGGAGTACTAATTGCATAATGAATTGTCTTCTTTTTCAATTTGATTAATCATCCCCCATAGGGTCTTCTTCATAAATTAGGGGATTAAGTTAAAGAGACCCATTATCATGTATTTTTTCCATCAAAATGGTAGAGGCCCTTAGTGTAGAACTTATACTAGCCAGTATGTTACAAAAATTTACATGATTACCACCAATTAAAGTAAAATATGTTAGTACATAGTGTTTGGTACATGTTACCCCGACTTACAAGATACATGAGTTTCGAGGAGAAAATAAAGACAACTTTTTCAATTTGTTTCATGTCCGTAGCATCTAAAATTCTATTGTTAATTATTAACTTGATATTGACATATCATCAACTAAGATCGACAATTATTGTTCCCATTCATTTATAATTATTGGACAAGAAAATCTAGTATCAGGTTTTATTCCCAAGAGTTATTCTTTGTGATTTATCAACAAATTATTATTTCTGTTTGTGGGCTTCTTACACAAGACAATATATTTATGCATTTCTTGCATAGTCTATTCCAATTGATCATAACAAAAAAACTTCCAATTTTGAAAAGAATATAACATAGAACCAAATAGCAATGAAAATCCCAAACAAAGATTGTCAAGAGTGTATCTCATTTAGTTTTTATTTAATCTTTCTCTTTATGTCTACAATTTCTTGAAGTTTTTCTGATCATCCAAATAATTTAACGTTGATGGATATGTAACACATTTAGTTCATTCATGCCCTAGTTCATCATATTTGGCGGAGAGCATGCCCATCTAGAGATGACCTTAGAATTTGGTTGACTTATCCAGAGATAGTGATACTAATAAAATAAATGAGACAGAAGATCTAGAAGCTAAGGGTACACACATCAATGTCTGTTAAACAATTAATACCCCACACAAACATCGCTACAAAGGATGAGTCTATAGCACGTAGTTGCATTCTAGATAGGTATGCAGCCACAAATTTGGTTCATGGTGATTATTGAAACCTAGTGCGCATAATTAATTGATCTTGGCTTAAATGCAATAGAGGTATGACACACTTAGTCCTCCTTTTCAAAAAAAAATTGGGGTAAAATATGGTTAATTATATAGCAAATTTAAAAACTATCAAGCCTTCCAATTTCTTTGTAGGATCCTAGTGCTAAAAGAGAATGTACCAATTAGTTCTGGCCATGTTTCCTACGAAGTAGGATCGTATCAACTTCACTGAATTAATCCCACGCCAGGGTCTTGGTCCAATGACTATCGGCCAATGCTTTTAGTTCCACTACTCTACAATCAACAAAATGAGCATATGGGTTCAATTGAGCTTTAGATGTTTGATCCAGCCTTCGCAATACACAACAAACACAACAATACAAATAGAAACTTTTCAAAACTTTATGTATGTGAACTACCGCCTCGAGCTCTTGTTTAATATCACCAACAAGTAATTATAATTTAAGGTAAATTAATTTCCCTTTGTTTTAATCTTTTGTCTAAACATGTTATTCAACGTGCAATAATTTTATTCCTAGTTTTGTTTAGTAAATTAATTTGTAAAGTTTTTGAAAATAGTTTTGGTTTGGGTAAATTGTTCTTTATTTCTTATATTTTCTTTATGCGTAATTTCTTCTATTGTGGCATTTATTATTCTGTGAAAATAAGATTTCATTGTGACATTTTGTTGTAGCCATCACATAATATTTTGGTATAAACAAAGAAAATGAAATATTATTTTATATTTACTTGAGATTTATCCTTGGAATTTACTTATTGTTTGTTTTTATTGTTAGTTTTTTTTTTAATTATTTAATTGCATACTATTTTATTCTATAATTTTCCCTTAAGCGCATTGTTTTATGAAAAGGGTATTGTGCTTTCTATAGATAACTTTTTATTATATTGGAGAAAGTGAAGTTAATTACTTTAATGAAACTATTTTTTAAAATTTAAACTTTTAGCTTATTTTATTTTCTCTCTTGGTTGGGTCTCTATAATCTTTGACTTATTTTATATTGACCTGTTTGGATTTTTAATTAGCATTGCTCTTAAACCAACTTTTGGTTGTGGTATTGTTTTAAAGATTTTAGTATATATATATATATATAGGAATAAAAGATTTTAGAATTTATATGTATTTTGGAATATGTGTTCTTGCTGTGTTAAAAACAACAAATTAAATACTTTAAATTTTAAAAATAGTAATTGTTCATTTTTAATAAATAGGAAATTGTTTTTTTTACCTCATATTTTACCCCATTGTAAATCTAACACAATTTTCAAAAAAAATAAAAAATAAAAAGAAGACCTAACTTTTATTATGTCTTCTCCCTTCCATGCAAAGACATGAGTAAAATGAATATAAATTCAAATAGAAAATATTCATGTTATATTTTCTTTAAAATATATAGTTTCAACTTCCTTCTCCTTTCCTCATGTGGAGTTAAGAATGGCCCACATTTACTTTATTTTATTTTATTAGAAATGAGGTGGCAGTATTAACAAAATTATATAGATTAGAAGTGTATAAAAATAATAAAATGAATATCTTAAAGAAAAAGATAAAGAGAATCAAATAATTGGATGAAAAGTTTGAAAATTAATTATATTTTTATTTATATGATGAAAAATAATATATGTATAAACTTTTAGAGAATATATATATAATATTATATATTGGAAATAATAAATTATAAATAAGTAAATAATTAAACAAATATTATTTTGGGTTCATGGATTAATTTAGTAAATAAAATAATTTAATATTTTAAACAAAAAGATAGATGGGATCAAAAGTTTGGAAGGTAATTATATTTTTCTTGATTTTAAGATATAGAAAATTATTTCTATTGTGAAAAATAATATATATATAATTTTTTAGATCATATAGGGAGTATCCAATTGTTCTCCTAGATAAAAAGTTCTCGTAAAATTTTAAAAAGGGTAAATAAATGGAATTCATATAGGTTAATTACTAATGGATGGGTATTATATGTGTTTATATTTAATGAAATGATTTGTTTATATATGTAGATTATTTTAAAATTGATGAATGTAAGACAATTTCTCCCCCTTTTTTTTAGGAGAAATATATATATGATTATGGTTAGATGGTCTATTATGTAATGGTTATTTTAATAGATTAACCTAGTGTAAAATTGTTACATTTATGGAAGAGTAAATTTGTCATTAGAGAATTGAAGGTTGGGTAAATAAATTGAGCTAAGTATATCTAGGGGACATACATATATATATATATATATATATAATTTGAGTTGGGATTTTGGTCGATTATCATCAAATAATGAAATCTAACTTAATTTAGTATATTTAAAGAGTTAGTTGTTTTCAAAGAGTTACTGCATCATCATGTGATTTATTCTTAAGTATATTTAAAATTAGTTTTATTTCAAGTGCATTTAAGAATTAAATTTATTTTCAAGATATTTAAATATAAAGTTATTTACAAATTCCTTCTCATAATGATTGGTGATTTGCGTATAAAATGACTTTGTTGGATTTAAATAAAATTTATTTAGTTTGAAGTCAACAAATGTAAATGTTATATTTTGATTAAGTTTATTTATTTGAAGTAAACAAATAGGCTACATTTTAATTAAATTTACTATTTGAAACTAACAAATGTATAGGTTATATTTAATTTTAATTATTTTGAAACAAATAAATGCATATGCTAGGAATCATAAATTAAGAGAAATCTGACGGGTTACATACTATAGGTTGTCATAGTTCTTTATTTTAATTAAAGTTTTTCAATATAGAGGTGTAAATAAAATAAAATAACCTAAAGTTACTAGGTGAGATTTGATTCAATTGAGTTTTATGAATTAAAAATTAAACATTGAAGTTAGATCATTATTTAATAAATAATCCTTTCATGTTCTTATTGAGTTAATTTATTTGTCAAATCGAATGGGAATGTATAAAAAAGTGGAGTATGCAATATGCTTTCAAGTTTCGTTGCATGGAATGGTGTTGGGAGGTTAAAGTTTGATTTCTTGCGTTCCCCTGATTGATTGAATTCTTCATCGATTTATTTTCCGTGTTGACAAGTTTATAAGCCAAGCCTTGATGTGAGTTCTTTGGGAACCCTAGTAATTGTGTACCCTTTAGTTGGGAGTATATGAAAGTTGGTGTTATAGATTTTTTAGGCATTGGGCAACGGGTTTATGTTGGATTTCTTTGACTTGATTTTGAAATGTTCGATTTAATTATTAGTTTTTGAACTCTTGTGGATGTTACCTTATTTGGTAGTTTTCCTCTTGTTATGGTTGTTTGGCGAGATGGTCCATGCCTCGCATTTGTACTCGGATTGGTAAAGTTTGGTGTTTATGTTTGGTACACACCGAGTTGTTGTAAAAGTTTTGTCTTAGGACCGTGCAAAGATACTCTCCTATAGTATTCCCTGCTTTTCCTTTGTATGCCTCTGGAAGCAATCACCTTGTATGTGGTCATTGAGATTGATGTATGTTATTTTTTGATTGACCTTGTTGTCTGATCTTGCGATCATTCTGCTTGTCTTGGTTGAGGGTCTTTCTTGTCATCTCCTAGCATGGGGGGTGAACCTTCGGGTCCATGCGGTCGGGTGGAACGTGCTATGCACCCCATTGGGTTCCCTGGTTGTGTTCGCAATGTGGAAGCGGATGCAAGTTCCAGAGCTTCATGTTGTTGAAAACTTTTCCTTATTTTGTACCATAATCTTCATTGATGTATTATTCTATTACTTGATGTACCTTTCCCATTGATATAAGGGAAGCATTATGTAATTATACTATCGTATCCATGATGTGTTGTATCTGTGGAAATATGTTCCACAATTGTACTATTGATCTATGGATTGAATTGTAATAGAATGATGTATAGTTTTCCTCTCTATTGTTTATGGATGATTGTATGTTATCATTATGTAATCTCGGTTTTCATTCACTTTCATTAGATTAAAGTTTAGGAATTGTAATGACCGTCTCGTGTACCCCAGAGGACATAGATGACTTTGCAAATGTATAATTTATTTTCATGTTAAGAATGTACATATTCATCTTATGCAATGTTTCACTTAAAAATAAAAAAATAAAAAATTGTGCGGTGTTTTGTTGTCCTTTGGGGTTCACACGGTGGGGCATTACACATGCATGACAATGGTAGACCATACGCACAAAGGAACACGTACATGAGGGTACATAGGTAGATGTATCTATGCGCACTCGTGCATGAGCTGCTTATGCGCATGGAGCTATCTATTGGATCTAACGACATGCATATGTATACGTATAGATTTATCGCTCGTAGGCTCTTATCAATACGATAATAATTATGTATGATTTTGGTGTAAGAATCGAATGTGTATATATATATATATATAGTATATACCTATATCCATCCATATGTATGTATCAATATACGCGTATGGTGGCAAGTGGACATACCATACGAATGTATCGATACATGTATACATACATACATATACACATACATAGAGGCATATTTATATATATATATATATATATACACAATTGATATATGTATACATAACAACAATGTGATTGCTATCTTGATTATATTTTGTATATCAATTACATATACATGCTTTATTGACATATGATAAATATGGATATATATCCTAACACACACACACACATATATAATATATATATATTTTAAATACTATATATGGCTTTGAAGTCGATTATCATATATAACTTAGAGGCTGATTTATTAAACCAAATCAAGGCCAAAATATGATAAAGATGTGATTGTATTCTTTATTTGCATTATACTCTTGTTGTCTATGCATGAAGAGTTTGTAATCTACAAACAATGAGCAATCATTAAGTCAATGAAAGGTGAAAGAATAAGTCAATGCCTTTTGTGGGAAACTCGTGGACATAGTGAACTCTTACTGCCATGTTGTTACACATAGACCAACGTCTACAAAGGTATGTATACAAGTCGACAACTTTGTCAAACTGATTTACTATGTGAATCGACTCATACCAAAGACTTAGTCGATGCAAGATTGGTGTTGCATATCTAATGTTGACCATTTTTTATAAGAAGGAAACCATGCCATATCTGAGAGTGAATAATGATGCTTTGGTGCCACCTTTGAATCCTTATACCTGTAGATGTCCATTATGAAATGTAAACCGAATTCTATCATGTAGAGATTTGAATTAGTCTCTAATTGTTGTCGATCAACAAGGTCGATCTGTAACTGTTTTAGCTAAGTAAGTGCTTACATGTTCACCACCTTTTAGTTGTGATATATGTGTTGTTGTGCATGCTAGTTGTTGTCAGAACTCGTGCCTAAACTGTAGGCTGAGTCGTTACCTTATTGTTGTATAAATAGTGGAGCTAGTTCACTTGTTTGGGACACACTCCTTGAGCAAGTTTCTACATTCTATTTACATACCTTTATGCATTATTTTGAATATTATAGTGAGTGAGAGCTTTGGGCATTAGAGGGAGTTTGTTATTATTTTGAGAGAAGTATTTTCCAACTTGTGAGATAGTGGTTATTGAGACTTTGTTAAAGGGTTGATACCATGCTAGTTGTTGTTTTGGAAGTGTTGTGTTTGCATCCAACCAATTGGGAAAACTTATCACAGGCATGAGGATATTCTTCCCTTGTTTGTATTAGTTTTGAATGATTTTCTTCTTGATTGTTTAAACTAGTCTTATAGTTACTTGCATATAGGGAAAAGTAATGTTTGCTTGAAAGAAAAGTAGAAACTATTTACTCTATTCGTGTAATGTTTGTAATTACTCCATGATAGGAGAGATTGTTTGTCATAGGTATTGTTATTATAATAGATATGATTAAACATGGGTAGCTTAAGGGATACTCATAGCTAGATATTTAATTATGCTAGATGGCTAGTAGGTTACACTTGGGATTGTTGTCCAATGAAGGGAGGGAACTAGTACTTTGATTTATGAATTGTGTTACCTTAGGTTGTGTTAAAGAGATAGGTTAACCTGGGGAGTAGCTTCCACATGGAGAGGGATTTCCTAAGCATAGATATAATGGCCTTAAGTCAAAACGAGCTTGCTATAGTGTAAATGAATGGTAGACCTTCACTCAAAGTACTGAGTGAGAATACTTTGGCCAAAGTAGTGTGATTGCCCGGGGCTCCACTGTCAGTTCACCATGTCCATTTAAATGCACGAGGGTTACCTAGCATAGGTTATAAATCCTAGTCGTGTAGGGAACAACACTACGATTAGAGTGGTATGTCGTACGAGGTTACCAAACCAATACCTCCGTCAAAGGGTAGGGCCATCTATCATTGATAGATGTGTGGTGGACCACATATGAGTCTGTGGTTGGTGGAAAAGCGCTTGAGTGATGATTCTCCTCCTCAGCAGGAAACATAGGACCAAGGTTTTGAAAGGTGGATTCTTATACCATCTATATCTTATGCTATGAAGCTCGAAGGAGCTGTGTATGTAGTTGTGCACTTTCTTGGAATATTGTACTTTGTAAATTATTGTAATGGATTGGAAATATTTATTGTATGTTGTTATAACATCTTTGTTCATATATTCTCAATAAATAAAGGAAATTTTTTATTGCAGTGGTTTATTACATAGTTTAGTTTACTCGCACAGTGAAAACTTAGGAAATTTTACTTCAACAAACTATTGGCATATTACAGTATATTACTTCAACACTCAATTTTTTATCTTCAATTGCGATTAATTCTACTAAGGATACCACTAGGAGCACCCTCTTGAGTCTAGCTAAGCCCAAAATGAAGGAGAGGGTATCTCCTCTCAATAATTGGCCTTAAATTACTCACATTATATTGATGAGTTGGCCAATCCCCCTTTAGGATGACATTTCTATGGTCTTGAAGTATATTGATTCCTCTAAGAGTATGGGTAGCAATTTTGGGACCCAACAATCATGAAGTGTGTTATTAAAGGGTTATTAGCAAGGAATAAAAAACACGAGTGTAATAAGTTGTGCCAAACCCCTCACGAGTGTGAGCATGTCAAGATCATCCAAAACCTTCATAACATGGTCATTTATGTAAATCAACCAATACAAAAAGGTAAATAAAGTCTATCCCTTTAGGTTATCCATAAAATATTAGATCCATAAACCTCATAAAATCCAAAAACATCCCCAATTATTGATGTTTGAAGTTGAAGAGCTACATGCAAGATCTCAATGATCAAGGCCATATCAAACTTAAAGGAAATGCACCCATATCACAAAACGAACATCAAGATTTGTATCCAATGCATGATCAAACTTGTCCACGACCAACTCAAGGCCAAAATTCTTGCATTGATCCCATTTGTCCACCACCAACTCAAGGTCAATATTCTTACAATGATCCCATTAACTTGATCCAATGACAAAAATCCTCTCAATCCCCTACTAACCCCATCCAAAAGCCAAAATTTCACCTCTTTTACCCAATCGCTTTTATCCAATATGGTTTCATAGCAAAAAAATAATTTGAGAATCCTAATATTTCCAAGCTATCTAATGATGGATTTGTTGGAGCAAAAAATAATGATTGTAATATTCAAACTACCATGAAATGAATCAAGCACAATGAAAAATCCAAATAACTATGATAGGAAGAATATAATGATCACTCCTTGTTTATATAAATCAGGGAGGAGGTAGGAAGGTGAAACAAAATACTAACCTTCCAAGTGATGTGACACGTGTAGAACACTTAGGACAAGTGTGAAGGCATGTGCCAATTGTCTATGAGGTGAGACAACTAAACCACTAAGTGAACATAAGCTAGTGTGAATAGAACTAGTAGGTGTATGAACTAGATAAAAGATATCTAGATGCATAACTTAGACACTTTTCACACTAATACCCCTCTCAAGTGATACTTAGGGAGTAAGTCACTTAAATATGAGTCCCAACAACAAGGCCTGATAAGATACTCATGTACAAAATAAGTCTCTCACAAATAGAGTAAAGGAAAAAACCTAGTGGGAAAAAACTCCTCTCCAAAAAGAGAACTATATATAAAGGAAGTAGGACTCAAGACCTCCCAAGGACAACTTCCTTCACCCCAAGAAACTATCATAATGCAATAGAGTGAGGCGATGCTAAAGGTTTAGTGAAGATATTTACAACCTGATTGATGCAGGAGCATCCATTGTGAAGGGCAATCCTCATCAAACAAAAAGAGGGCATTTTATTTTAATTTTCCTAATGTTTGGTATTTTATGTTGTAGGATAAACAATTGCAATTTTAGACCAAAATAATGTATTAAAATAATTGGTCATTTAATAATGTTGCAAATTTTGGTGTGGGAGCTAGTATAAATGGGAGCTTTGAATTTGAATTTGAATTTTCCAATCTTGGTGTGGGATTTTGGGAGGAGTTTCAAGTTATGAAATCCCAATAAATGCTCCTAAAAATGGCCTTGAAGAATCTAGGAACCCATGTTAGATGATCATTTCATTTTCCAAGTTGGGTTCTTGTGCATGGGGAGTGGGAATCTGAGTTGTCATCTATTTTGAGAAATTTTTTGGGAGTGGTTATGAAGATGCTTTTTGGAGCATATGATATTTATTTTAATTTATTTTATGCATTATCCCAAGCTAGGCATGATATTTTCCCAGGTGGATTTGGCTAGTGATTTTGGGAAACTACAGTGGTTTTCCTCTCTCACAAACTCCCATTTATTGATGCCTTGTTTTGAGGTGGAGAGTTTTTAGGCGTAGCTCTTGGGGAAGGGGCCAAAAATCCATTATTGTTGCAATTTTTTGAGGTGATATACAATAGAAAATAGATTTGAATATTGCAGGTTATTATAGCAGTCGTTGACAGAGTGAAGATTACAGATTGGAGAGCTTGTTTCACAGTGCAGGGAGTTGATTTGAGGAAAGAGGATTTGAAAATTGTATGAGAAGTGGTTTGTTGTTATATTATAGGTTTAAACCTATTATTTGTAGTTTTTCATTAGCCCATATGGCTGAAAAACATATGCAATCTGATTTCAATAAGTTGTGAAGTATTTGATGCATATTTAATTAATGAAGTTTAAGATTGTTGCAAGAGATTTTTGTGTTTATTTCAATCATATTCTGAGTGCTTGAATGTTTTTGTGTTTATTTTGAAGGTGGTTGGATGATAATTCATCAATGGTATCAGAGCCGAAGTTCCTAAGTGTGCAGGAAGAAGTGTCAATGTGAGGTGGTTTGTACGAGGACCTATGGTGGTGTGTGTGTGTGATTTGCGTGTAGAGAGATTATCAGATGTGAGGCAGTCTATACCAGAGAGGATGGGATGGGTCATGAGAAGGCTCGTGAGAATTTTTTTTGGGAATAATATTGGGAAGAAGTTGAAAATATGAAGCATTGTGAAGAATTTGAAAAGCTCTAAGTTGAAGTAGATGTATTGAAAAAGAAGATTAAGGAGGAAGTGAGAATACAGGAAGAGAGATATGGGAAGAAGAACGTTATCTTGAAAGAGGACAATGAAAAGAAAAGAAGCATAAAGAAAGAATGGAGAAAGAAAGAAGATAAAATGGTCACTGTGGATCATAAATTTAATGGTAATTTTAATGATTTTGTTTTGTTTGAAGATGCTTTTTTTGCAAGATTTAGCAAATATAAAGAAAGTGGTGAAAATGAGAAATATACAACAACAACAAAAGAGGTAAATTTTTTAATTATATTAATGATTATTTACATACCAAAGGAGTAGATGAAGTCATGGATGAAGTTGTGGAAATTTAGAAAATGGACTTTGATAGTTCTAGATTTGACAAAGAGAATGATGAAGAAGAAGATAGTCTCCTGTTGAAAGAGGAGATAAGGAAGTTAGAAAATTTATTTGGGGGAGAAATGATAGAAGAAAATTATGAAAAGAAAAAGGTTGCACTTGTTGCATGCCTCTTTTAAGGAGGAAAATTGGTAGAAATGAACAAGAAGAAGAAAATAGTGGTAATTGTTAATTTATCGAATTTTGTCATTTTTTCGAATGAAGCTAATTTTTGTGAGGGTGAAATGGTAAAAGGAAGTGAAGAAAGAGAGATGGTAAGGTGCAGAAATAACAGGTTACAAGCTAAAATACAACAAGGTATGATGACTTTTGTTGACATAGAAGAAGAAGAGGGTGAAGGAGAAAAAGGTGAGCAAGATGTGTAGATAGCCATGAATTTTTTAATGTCAATTTGTGTGCAAGTGTTGGGAATGTTAAAGTGAGATGGAAAGATGAACCATGGTATAGTGAGGTGAATTTCATGAGGGGAAGAAAGAGAGGAAAAATGAAGGAAGAGATAGGAAGTTTCAGAGCAAGGTGAAGAAGAAGAAATAGGTGGATAAGGAAGAAAGATGGATGAAGAACAACCACACGATCTACAAATGTTTATGAGTTCAACTCACGAAACATTTAAAATTACCCTGGGTGTTTGATGTAGGAGCATCCACAGTGAAGGGCAATCCTCATCAAACAAAAAGAGGGCATTTTATTTTAATTTTCTTAAGGTTTGGTATTTTATGTTGCAGATAAATAAATTGAAATTTTATACCAAAATAATGTATTAAAATAACTGGTCATTTAATAATGTTACAAATTTTGGTGTGGGAGCTAGTCTAAATGGGATCTTTTAATTTCAATTTCATTTTGCCAATATTGGCGTGGGATTTTGGGAGGAGTTGCAGGTTATGAAATCCCACTAAATGCTCCTTAAAATAGCCTTGAATGATTTGGGCACCCATGTTAGATGACTGTTTCATTTTCCAAGTTGGGGTATTGTGTATGGGGAGTGGGAATTTGAGTTGTCATCTATTTTGAGAAAATTATTGGGAGTGGTTTTGAAGATTCTTTTTGGAGCATACGATATTTATTTTAATTTATTTTATACATTATCCAAAGTTGAGCATGATATTTTCCTAGGTGGATTTCGTTGGTAGTGTTGGGAAACTATAGTGGTTTTCCTCTCTCACAAACTCCCATTTATTGATGCCTTGTTTTGAGGTGGAGAGATTTTGGGCGTAGCTCTTCGGGAAAGGCCCAAAATCCATCATTATTGCAATTTTTTTAGGTGATATAAACAACAAATAGAGTTGAATACTGTAGGTTATTGCAACAGTGGTTGACAGAGTGGAGATTGCAGATTGGAGAGCTTGTTTCACAGTGTAGGGAGTTTATTTGAGGAAAGAGAATTTGCAGATTGTATGAGATGTTGTTTTCTGTTATATTACAAGTTTAAACCTATTATTTGATCATTTTTCATCAGCCCATATGGCTGGAAAACATAAGTAATATGATTTCAATAAGTTGTGAAGCATTTGATGCATATTTAAGTAGTGAAGTTTAAGATTGTTGTAGTAGATTTTTGTGCTTATTTCAATCATATTTTGGGTGAATGAATGTTGTTGTGAGTTTATTTTGAAGGTGGTTGGATGTTTCTTCATCATTGATTCTTAGTACACAAATACTCTAAGGATAGAACACCGACTTGGATAAGATATTGAATGAAGTGCATATGAATCTTAATGTGCTTTGTCCATTAATGCTCAAATGGGTCACATGATATGTGAATGGAACTTTGGTTATCACACCAAAGTATAGTAGGATGATCAAGTAGAAGACCAAACTATGTCATAAGTTGTTGAAGCCAAAGTACCTCCTAGCTAGCAAGAACTGCTACTCGATGCTCAACCTCAATAAATGATAATGCAATAGCAATTTGCTTCTTGCAAGACCATGCAACTGTACCATAACCAAGAGAAAAAATAAATCTAGAAGTTAACTTCCAAGAATCAACATATCTTGCCCAATGTAAGTTATTGTAGCCTCTATGAAGCCCCTAGTGTGTACTGAATTCCAAAATGAGTGGTGCTATTAATATACCTCAAAATACACTTGGTTACCTTCCAATGACTCTCATGAGGGTCATGTCAAAAATAAGAGACAAGCCCAACTACAAAGGTAATATTTGGACATTTGTGCGTCAAATACAAAAGACTACCAACTAACTATCTATACAAAGTAGCATCAACACTAGGTGTGGTGCAAGTGGTAGTCAAAGTGATACCAGATTGAAATGGTGTAGGTGTGAGCTTATAATCACTCATATAAAATCGATGAAGAAAGTCAATGGCATACTTTTTCTAGTATATGGAATTGTTAAAAAGGCACAAGACAATTGAGAGAGGGGGTGAATCAATTGTCACAAAAATTCAAACTTAAAATTTCAACAATTATCAATTCCACAACCACACTGTTATGTTATTAAGTATGAACATGAAACACAAATAACAAAAAGTAAAATCAACACACTAAACACCATATTTTACATGGAAAACCCAATGAGGGAAAAACCCCGGTGAGGATTAACTCACAATATAAAGTAGTTCCAAAACTGAATGTATAAGGCTCACTACCCTAAAAGGACTCATTATCCGGATACAAAAGCTCACTGCTTACAAGGAGGCTCACTACCTACAAAAAGATTTACAAAACAAAATTGGGCTTCACAGCCAAAATAAACTGAAAAGAGTGCACCTAACAAGTGTTGATACAGTTCCGGTGATGCTCAATAGACAAACTTAACACACTTCATCATTTTCGCTCTTTTTCACTTTCGCATTCACTACTGCTTCATTGATCACACATTTAATCTTCAACCCTGTCCAATATATATACTTGATTCATCTACAAGCATCAATTAGGTCGCGGCCTAATTAGATGCATTTCCTTGTTTATCAAAAAATACCAAATTGTCGGCTACAAGCATTCACAAAATATTTCCAAAAGGTAATCTAGACATCCAACATGCTACATCATGTCGGCATGGACCTAAGATAGGTCGCACATATGTCCTCATAAGAAAAATTAATTCACCATATCATGACTTATCCATGAAGTCGGCCAAAAATAGGCTTAACTGCAAAAAGAAATCAATAGAATAATGTTGATACATCGTACGAGCACCAGAGCACAAGTGATTCTAAACATACATGCTTTCAACAATATAAATTTTTTCCCAAAACTGCAAGCAACAACAATCAACTGCGGAGGATTACAGACTAGAATATTAGAGGGTGCAACTTGAATACCAATTCAAATACCATACCAAAATATTGGATCAAGCACTTACTTAGACTTGCAATCAAAACATGGTGACATTAATGACAACACAAAACTGTAGCAATAAACCTAAGAAACTAAAGACCAAGGAAGAAATATAGAAGCTCAATAGCTAACATGTCAAAGTGTGCCATCAAACTATGTTGAATATCTTGAATCATGGATGAGGAATTACAAGTATCAAGTCATCAACATATATGACTAGTATCAAAAGTTCATCTCCATGTCTCTGAATGTAAATTGTGTGATCTGAGTGGCACCAAGTGAAACCAGATGCAAGCAAGAAACCATCAATCTTCTCATACCAAGCCTTAGGGGCTTTCTTGAGAAAATATAAAGAATGACGTAACCTGCAAACAAGTGAAGATTCTTGGACAAAACCTAGAGGCTACTCCATATAGATCTCCTCATGAAGATCGCCATGTAGAAAGACACTCTTCACGTCCATATGATAAAATGGTCATCTTTGTGATGCATTAATAGAAAGAACAAGGCAAACTGAATCGGTCTTGGCTATAAGGGAAAATGTCTCAAAGTAGTCAATACCCTCAATCTGTGAAAACCCTTAGCCATAAGACCTTCCTTGTATAATCAATAGAACCATTAGCTACATATTTGGTGTGGTACACCCACTTGCACCAAATCAACTTTCTTCCCTTAGGAAGATTAACTAAATCACATGTATTATTCTTCATCAATGAAGAATACTTCTTTGTCATAACATTGTCCCAATCTAGAATATCAGAAGCCTCTAAAAAACTCCATGGATTTGGAGATACAGCATGAACCAAAAGACTAGTGTTAGAAGTCTGTGAATGAGTACATCTAGAGGATGTAGAATCACTAGCTAAAGAACCAACCTCCTCAACAACACCTCTGCCCACTTGGGTAAAACATGAGTGGTAAGAGGTGGTGGTAATGGTGGTGGAGGTGGTGGTGGATTAGGACCATCATTTGAAGTATTCTCAAGAACTAAGGTATCATCACGAGATGAAGAAGGTAGAGTAGGTAGTGAGGAAGAAGATGATGGAGAATCTGTATGTGTGAAAGACTCATCAAATTGGACATCTCTACGAAAGTGGACATCCCTAATGATCTGATCAAATAACCTATAATATTTCACATCCTCACAATAACCAACAAAAAATGTATTGTTGACTCTTCCTCTCCATTTCCTTACACCGATCATTCAATATGAATGCCCAACTTCACTACCAAATACTCTAAAGAAGGATACATCAAGCTTGATTATGGACCAAGCCTCCTTTGGAGTGAGATTCTGAACTACCTTGTGGGGAGTGAGGTTTTGAATATAGTTGGCACAATTGAAACTTTAGCCCAAAATGAGGGGTCATAGACCTAGGCTAAAGCATGCAATTTTTCCATCTCCTTTAATGATCCGTTCTTTCTTTCGACAACACCATTCTGCTTAGGAGTGTAAGGAACCAAATAATGATGTTGAATGGCATGCTTAACACAATAGTCCATAAAGGCTTGGAAACTCCTTGGAGAGCAACTTCACCCATAGTTCAACTCGCCTACACAACAAGTGCAACGTAGAATTGGTAAAATATGGACATTTGTCAGAGGAATAGAGGATGAGGGATCAATTAAATTATTTGATTTGGTCAATCTTTGTGAGAGAAGGTGGTAAGGTTGACTATACAAGAGGTTTTATGCTTTACACTCCCTTGTTCCCAAAATCATCAAGATGGATAAGGCATCGATTGTTGGGAATGCTATCATCCATGTATAGGACTTGCAAAAACAAGCAAATGACATTTGATCAAGTTTAGTGGTTTTTATGGAAGGTAGCAAAAATGAGGACTGAGAGAGGCCTTTGTCGCAACTTATTTCAATCCTTCAAAAAAACATGTCCAAAGCTAGGCATAAGAATCATTGTAAGTCCTGCAAAAAATAAAACCACAAAAGAATCCTCGCACTAGAAAGTTAAATTTAGGCCAAATATTCTCTGTTTAATCTGTCAAAATAGGCCAAACAAGACAAAATGTTGCATAAGGATGGTGAGGCCAAAATTTTTACATATTACAAGTTTCTACCCAAATTGGCGAATAAGTAGAGGGTCAAATTGGCTCTTTTCTAAAAAAATTGTTTTTTACTTTTTTTAAAATAGGTTCAAAGGCCAAAAAATTGCAAAAATTGAAAATTGAAGAAATTGAAGAAATGAAAGGTATTTTTTGTTTCCTAACCCTTTTGAACACAATGGAACTATCCATTTGGATCTATGATGCTCTTTTGATAGGGATAAAAACTTGATTCACAAAAAAAACAAGGAATTTGTAATTCAATGCTCTAATACCATGTTAGAGCAGCAAATAATGAATGTAATATTCAAACTACCATAAAATGAATCAAGCATAATGCAAAAACCAAATAACTATCATAGAATGTGTAGAATACAATAACCACTCCTTGTTTATATAGAATAAGGAGGTAGGAAGGTGAAACAAAAATATTGGCTAACCCTCCAAGTGATTTGACACATATAAAGGTGAGATAGCTAAACCACTAAGTGAACTTAAGATAGTGTGAATAGGACTACTAGGTGTAGGAACTAGATAAAAGATAACTAGATGCATAAAGACACTTTTCACACTAACAATATTTTCATCTTGCTTTCAAAGAAACAAATATCCCATCATAAATTGAGTGTGCCAAATCATGAAATAACAAGGAAAATTATTAAGCCTTCATGAACAAGGAATCCTTAAACCCATCCATGTTTATGCAAACCAAAGATTCTAAGGAATTCAATATGAATCTCCTAATAATCATAACAAGGCTTTTACTCCCACAAGATCTATGGTAACTTATTCCAACATCAAAATGACTCCCCTTTTGGATTACCTTAATCTTGTTTGTGTAAACTTTGATTCCTTCTGCAGATACATGATGCCCAAGGACAATACCATGTTCAACCATCATAAAGCACTTCTCATGGCTTAGAGGCAGATGATGTTTTCACAACATATCAACACTTTTCCTAAATTTTGGATGGATTGATTAAAAGTATCTCCATGGATAAATAAATCATCCATGTTGATCTTCATGTATTCATTTGATAATTTGATAAAAATAGCTTAAACAACCCTTTGAAAATTAGTTGGAGCATTATATAGACCAAAAGAAAGGACTCTATATGCAAAATTAACCCATGAGCAATTAGGGTGGTCTTATCTTGGTCCTCTGGAGCCACCTAATTTTAGTTGTATCCACTAAACCCATCCAAAAATGAGAAGTACTTCTTCTCGTCCAAATTATCTAAAACCTGGTCAATAAATGGCAAGGGGAAGTAATCATTTTTAGTGGCTTTATTCAAATCCCTATAATCAACACATATAATTCTCTATTTTCCATTCTTATTAGGAATAATGACTAGAGGATACACTCACCAACTATCAAAAATTGGGTAAATGAATCCTACTCGAAGTAGTTTTTTATGTTAATTTTTACTATTTCTTTGAGTGTTGGGTTAAGTCTTCTATGAGGCTATCTAATTGGTCAAACATATGTTGTCTAAATGTGGTGGATAAATTTTTTATGATTAATCCTTTCATATCTTTGTAATTGATATTCAAGGTGTTTCTTGGAAGGAGCATGATCTATTTGGTATTCTAATGAATGGATTGAATTATTTTATGTTTTCTTAGTAGTGTTTTTAAAGGGCAAGGATGTGGTTGCAACATATGAAATGTAGCATCATCCTTATAAAATGTCTCACTACAAGGTATAATATTTGCTAAAGGATAGTGGGATGTTGCTAAAAGTTCTATCTTGGGGTCTCGAGAAAAGTCCATTATGCTACATAAATATGGTCATGTGAGTTATATCCTCTTGGTTTCTAAAGTCCATGTATTCTTCCAAGCCTTCCAAATGTTGTGTGATAGTCACCATGACAAGGGAATAATCATTATTTTTATTATTTGCTTCATCAACCCATACCTTGCTTGAACATCTTAGGGGAGGTTTTGCTAGAGGTTACATAGATATCTTTCTTATGCCAATGTCATTACATATGGCCATGCTCCCTATTTTATAATAAATTGAGGCTACAATAGTTGCCAACCACAATCTTCCTAAGATCATGGGGTAAGCATTCTTCTATTTCCTTGGTTCCATTATTAATAAATCAACAGGAAACTCCCATGATTCTACATTTATGGGTATATTAGTTAGTATTATATTTGGAATTGCTACATATTGGTTTCCTAATTGTAGAACCATGGAGGTGGACTAAATACATAAGATAATTTTTTCTTTATGTGTGAATTACCATGAGATTTATTGCTACTCCTAAATCAACCAATACATTTGATATTTCAATCCCTAATATGAAGATTGTAATAATTGAATTACTAGGGTCACCATATTTAGGAATAATAATTTCTCTTACTAAGAGGTCAACCATTTCCCTTCAACCTGGATGATTTTGAAGGATTTATTCTTTCTACTCTGGGTCTTAACATAGGTTTGTTTGATTAATCGGTAAAGATTCATAATATCCCTAGTAGCTTGGAGGAGAGGGATTTCAATATTTAATCATCAATTTTACTGAAGTAATTTAGATTCAATAAGGAGTTGGATCTTTGTAGAAAAAACTTGTTTATGAGGAATGGCCTATTTAAGTTGACCAGAGAATGGTGACATGCCTAGGGTATCCATATTTGATCTTTGGATCTAAGCTCTAGAGATTTTTGGTATTTATTTATGAGGCATTTTTGTGGCAATAATATATTCTTGAGATTGTTGTTTAGAAGAATGTGATGATTATAGTTCATTAGTGATTCCAACAACCATGGGAGGAGATGGTCTTGGTAGAGGTTTTTCTTGATCATAACTGAAGATTTTTAGATGAATGGAATTTATTCTAGCTATGTTTTCCTACTTATCCATATAGATTTTTGCACCTTATTTTTTGTTTTATGAATTGGCAATAGGTTGAGCTAGAAGCATTGGTTGAATAACTAGTTCTATCTGTGATTGACTTGATGTATTGGATAGGTCAATAAAAGAGGCTTTTGAATTGTGAAAAATATTTGTCGACTGGGGAATGATTGGTTATATTTTTGGTTGGGCATCAACTATTGTTGCTTGTTCTATGATCCATATTGAGGTTAAAATTATTGAGGCCAATGTTGGTAAGGCCATGGTTGATTTGAGAATTATTGAATTGGCCAATTTGTGGTCCCCATTAAGAAGGGTTTGGAGGTACAATCCATTATACAACCCATTGGTTAGCTCCCCAATTTGCAAGGCCTCTATGAGGATTTTGGTTTATGTATTGGTTATATGGAAAATTACCAATCCACTTCTGCCTTATGTAGTTCAATTGTTCTTTGACTAGAGAATTTTCTTTATTAATCTCTTTAGGGCTAGGAGTTGATCGCAACAAGAGGTAAAATGGTTTTTGTCACATATTGAAAAATATTAGTTTTATCTAAAGGACACTTGTGTAATGGGTGTTTATTTTTACATCTTGGGCAATAAATGGACAATGGTTCAATTATTTTATTTTTTTCTTGAATTCTATCTAAAGTGGTGTTTAACTAAACCAAAATCTCTATCTTGAGATTTACAAATTCTTCAATGATATATCCTATGTCATTCTGCCCCTTTATGATCTTGTTATCGTAGAATAATTTCTACAAAGGTCCTTAATCATGTCTATATCCAATTTGTTTATGTTTCCTTGTCCCATTAGATCCAATACTTGCATTGACTCTTTGTCCAATCCTCTCAATAACAAGGCTTTAGCTAGTTTTTGTTATAGAGAATTTCATATCTTTGAAGGGCAGTGTTAAATATGTCTAGATAATATTCTAGGCTTTCATCTTCTTCTTTTTTTAAAATTTATAAAGAGTTTTTCCCTGCGATCGCTTATCTTGTAATAATCCCAATACTTGTCAAGAAATACAATTTCCATTTGTTCCCATGTATAGATGGAATTTGGATTTAAACCCATAAACCATCTCATAACAAAATCCTTCATTGAGTAAGGGAACAATTTCAACTTTGGTAATCTGAACCATAGTCATATGTTTGGAAAAGTACCTTAAACTCAAATAAAAATTGATATGGATCTTCAAAAGGGATTCCCCTAAATGTTGGAAGTATTAAAGGAGAAATATTTTTCATGGGAGAATTTTCATTGGGATCAAAGACTATAGGGTAAGAAAAGGTTCTCCCTATAACTCTATTTGGATAGTCATTATTGTTATGATTTTATATGGTAATTGGGTTAGGATGGATCCCTTGATGAGTTGAACCTCCTAGAGTTTTAGCTTGAGTTTTCTTCGACTCTTCTTGCAAGCAGTGGTTTATTGAATATGTTGCGAGTTTATGTGATCTTGAGAGGATGTAGGAATGTCTGAGCTTTGTAATATTCTCAAGGTATAAGATGAGTAATTTTCTTAATCAACAATATTTTGTTCTACATTACTACTTTCACCTATATAATGTCTTAGGGGTTTTTTCTTAATAAAATGACCATTGGAGTCTCTTTTCCTAACCATGCAGATGTTGTTCTAATCTTAATCTAAGAGATACCAATTGATTTACCTACTAACACTAGTCCTTGATAACATCACGGAGATGACAAGGTTAATTGTAAACCTTGTATTTGAATAGATTTATGTGTTTAATTATCAAATTTGGAGCATGCCCGTGACTATTTGCAATAGGCTTTCAACTAGTAGCTCTCCTAAAAAACTTCATTCTTCATTATTAAACACACATTCTACTCCTATTTACTTGAGAATAAATATACTATTTATAATTGACTAAATATCTATTAATTCCTTCTAACTATTGCTTGAACATAAATTAGTCTAATGAAATCATAAATTACAATAGAAAATAATTGTTTCTAAAAATAAATTAATCCAATGAATAAAAAATGACAATAAGAAATGAAATTTTAATAAATATCTAAAAATTAAGAAATACCAATCCCTATTTGTTGGCTAGAGTGGGCCCTTGCTCCACATCTAAACTTTTAGTAGTCAACAAGTTTATGAACTCCTTCCTTTTTATTTCATATCTTGAATAAAAAATACACAATTACTTAAAAAATAACAAATTTTTGGTTTGCTTTTTCTCTTTCAACAAAAATAAAAACTATATCCTACATATGCCCCTCTCTCTCTATACATACATACATACACACATACACACATACACACACGTATATATATAAAAGCTATTTTGTAATTGATAGATATGGTTGTTGTTATTGAATTTTAACTAAGATTATTTGTAAAGATAAACACATATGCTAATTATAAGGTAGTTCATAAGATGCTCTCAAGAGAGACATGCAATGGTGTTGATTTTGCAACTCTTTATAATGAACTACATCTCTAGGAATCATCTATATAGTTGAATGACAATGATAGTTGACTTCAATGGAGGATAGGCAATGTGGAACAAAAGATGGTGAGGTATCTCCAAAGAAGCTTTTACATGGAATTGCTACTTGGTGTTTCTCTTAATCCCTATTGGATCCATCAATTCAGGAGTGATTTATAGTTTATTTTGAAGGAATCTCAGAGTGTGCATTGATATACTGAAAGAATCATTTGTAGCTTTTCAAAATATCTTCAAGGTTATGTGAACTCTATCGTAGGTATCTTCATAGCCTTGTAATGTTAGAGAATTATATTTTTGTGTAGCCAAATGCTAGTTCAAGCCTAGTACTTGAGACTCTTTATTCTAGAAACTCCCTTAAGCATTACACTTGTATCTTAACATAATTAAGCAATATTTTTTAATAATTAATTCACAAATCTTGGACAAAGTGGGATTTAGGCAAGGAAAAGAAGGTACAAATTTGCAAAATCAGATTAGTCCTTTTCAGAGATCATTGGTTAATAAAATGGTCTTTACGAGTAGCACTGTTTAAAGATTTATAATCTACACAAATAATCTAGTTACCATATTTCTTTGGAACAACAATAAAAGGAGAGACCCACTGATTGTTTAAGATTTGATAAATGATACCAACATTTTATATTCTTTGTAATTCAAATTTGACAGTCTCATGAAGGATGAGATTCATTCATATTTGAGGTTGTCATACTAGTGAACAATCATCCCTTATATTAAATGTGATAGTTGAGTTGACATCTATTCTAAGGGGCTCCATGAGAGTTTGAAGTATCATGATTGTTATTCTCATTAGCTTGCATGTCTATATATTTGCATGCTTCATGTTGAAATTCCTTAGGCTTGAGTTGACTCCATACTCTAGTGCTAGATATGAACTTCCTTATTAATAGTAATTGATTGAGTGGATTCTATTTGCATGTCTCATTGTTTTAATTCCCACAACTTATATATCTTATGTTTGTTAAATCATGAAACCTTGTGTCCATAGAACCATCCCTCTCTTTCAATTTCTAGGTCAATAAGAACCCCTAACCCAAACCCAAACCCACTATGTGTGTAATCCTTTGGATATTTCTGTGGGTTTTAATAATTTTACCTCCTCATTACCCTCAAACCCAAAAGCCCTATCAATTACAAGAAGCATGAGAATCTTGCTCGGTGGTGCCTTACATCTAAGTGGTCATATAAAGTCCAAAGTGTCCTTAATATATCATACATGATATATAAATTACCTTTTAGGATGTTTTACATCCATGGTTCTAGTCGTCCCATGCACTTAATTTTGGTAGACCCAACTTCTCTTTGGAAGTGGGCTAAACAATTGTTCAAATCCTAAAAGAAGTAGGTTTATGGGATCTAGTTGGGCCCTGAATGGTTGTAAAGTTCATTTTTATCCATTTTTATGTTAGTGTTTCCTGGACCCAAGTGAGAGTATAGAAGAGGGGCTTCGTAATTTTTTGTACACTAATGTATAGGTGAAAGCAGGCTATGCCCTATGAATATAGAATTATAGCAATAGGGGATGTGGAGGTGTCAACCATCAATCTGATGGGGTGGGAAGTGGTTAAGGTGTCAGGTAAAAGTTGGTAGTGGGAAACATCTCAGAATATTCTAGCATCATTAGAATATTTTGCAACACTGTGACAACCACCTGAAACTGAGAACACCATCATTCTATGCAACCAGACATATTGCCACTAAAATTCAACACAAGAACTGAACTTGCAGAACAAATCAATACCAAAAAATCCAAGGGAGGATAAATGTAGACAATATAAGTGTGTTCCCAAATCCACAAGACAAGGAACCTCACTGTGGAGAAACACGGAGCAATCCCATTTCTCCCAGACAACCTTTTACATAGACAAACACATTTTCAAACACATCTTCCACAACAAAATGATCCAGAACCTGAAACTCTGGATAACACCTTTGATCATCATATCCAAACCACACAAGCATATATTCAATGATTAAGAAATGTGGAGCACAACACTAGACACACCTTAGTCACACTACTCTTTTATTCAAATTTCCTCAAAAGCACTTGGAAACCAAGTGAACCAGCTGTATCAACAACACTAACACAACACTACAACACCTTCTCAATACATCCAAAACATCTGCAACACCAAAAATCTCCCCATCTACAATATCTACTCAACACCACACTAGAGGTTGACATCAGTGACAACACTAAAGACAACATAGTGCAACCCACTCACTACTGACATCAATGACAACACTACAACCTTCCTGACCATATTGGAGGTTGACATCAATGACCAACTATTGACATCAATGACAACACCAACAACATACTTGCAACAATCTCCCCTTTGTCACTGATGGCAACACCAACTTTGAAAAACCATCAACAACAAAAACAATTATGCATTAAGCTATACTCCCCCTTTTTGGGGTACAATTTAGTCTCTCTCTCTTTACCTTTGTTCTTCAGACACCATTCTCTCTACAATCATAACTTTCTATCCCCCTATTTGAAGAGTTCTTCAACCATTACTCTCCCCCTGTGTTATTCAGATCGTACTCTTCTCCTTTTACATCAATTCTTTCCTTGTGTTTTTCAAACTTCACTCTCTGCCCCTTTGACATCAATGGAAAAGGTCAAAAAACTCACCTTTGAGACATCATCTACATAGAATTTTTCTTTTGTGCTCTCCCCCTTTAATCTGCATATGTTACTTTGACACCACTTGCACACCTCTCTTTAGACAACACTAGCAAGTAGTTGCTCTCCACTACTCTTCTCTGTACAATTCATTACTGCACACACCACACTGCTCATTCTTCACTTACTTTTTAGTTCTCTCCCCATTAGGGGGCACAAGATATGCTCCACCTGACTGCACCAAAAAAACTTCACTACCTACTCCCCCTGAGAGGTAGCCTTCAACATCAATCCAGGACTAAGAATGTATCTTGAATGCTCACCAGTACAGATGCACCAACTTATGCATCTAGTTAAAATAAGGAAGGGAAAACCCCCTAACTTCTGTTGGAGATACTCAAAAGTATCTTTAGGAAGAGCCTTTGTAAAATTATCTGCAACTTGATCCTTTGTAGGCACATACTCCAACTTCACCTCATTCTCTGCAACTTTCTCTCTTAGAAAGTGATACTAGATAGAGATATGTTTTATTCTTCAATGCATTACTGGGTTCTTTGAAATATTGATAGCATTTTTATTATCACACAAGATATAAGTAGACTCATCATATGATACTTTGATATCCTTCAATGTTTGCTTCATCCACAACACCTGTGTACAACATGTTGCTGCTGCAATATACTATGTTTCTGTAGTAGATAATGACACCGAATCCTGCTTCTTACTCAACCATGAAACTAGATTTGCTTCCAAGAAAGAAAGCACCTCCACTTGTACTTCTTTTGTCATTTGTACAACCTACCCAATATACATTTGTATATGCACTCAAGGATAAATCAGTATCCCTAGGATACCATAAACCAAAATCTGGAGTGCTCTTCAAGTATCTAAATATCCTTTACTTGCTACAATATGTGGTTCTCTGAGATCTTGAAATCTTGCCACAAGACATACTGCATGTATGATATCTGATCTAGTAGCAGTTAGATATGGCAGTATTCCAATCATTGATCTATACTTGCTCTAATCAGCCTTAGGAGATTCATCATTATTTCTCAACTTACAACCAGTAACCATAGGGGTACACACTGGTTTAGAATCCTCCATTCCAAACTTCTTCAACATTTCTTTGGAATATTTTGAATGTGAAATGAAAATACCTTTTTATGATTGACTGATTTGTAATCCAAGGAATAAATTCATCTCCCCACACATTGATATCTCAAACTCTTTCTACATCTCCTTTGAAAACTTCTTACACATACCTTCATTTCCTACAAAGATAATGTCATCCACATACACTACCACAATCGGGATTTGTTCTCCCTTAACCTTAAAGCAAAGGTTGCTATCTGCAGTACCTTTTCTGAATCCTTGTTGCAACAAGTACTTATCCAACCTTGCATACCAAGCTCTGGGATCCTGTTTGAATTCATACAATGCCTTCTTCAACCTGCAGACCATATCAACATCTTTTGATAAGTGAAATCCTTCTGGTTGTTCAATGTATACCTCTTCTTCTAGCTCACCATTTAGAAATACAAGCTTCACATCCATCTGATATGCCTTGAAGTTTTTATGTGTGACAAAAGCCAAAAACACTCTAATGGCTTCCATCCTTGCCACCAGAGCAAAAGTCTCTTCAAAATTTATTCCTTCCACTTGTGAGAAGCCCTTACACACAAGTCTAGCCTCATTTTTGACAACTTTTCCATCCTCATTCAACTTGTTCCTGAAAACCCATTTAGTTCCTATCATATTTTTGTTTGTAGGTCTTGGGACCAATTTCTAAGTCTGATTCTTCTTAATCTGTTCCAACTCTTCTTTCACAGGCTTAATCCAATTCTCATCTTTGCATGCCCCAGTCAATGTTTTAGGTTCCACCTCTAAAAGTAAACAAAAGTTTACTTGTTCCTTTGTCATAGCAACTTTTCTTCTTGTCAACATGCCTTTGTCACACTGCACCCTCTTTTATTCAAATTTTCTCAAAAGCACTTGAAAACCAAGTGAACTGGTTGTATCAACACCAACACAACACAACAACACCTTCTCAATACATCCACAACATCTGCAACACCAATAATCTCCCCATCTACAATATCTGCTCAACACCACACTAGAGGTTGACATCAGTTACAATACTAAAGACAACATAGTGCAACACACTCACTATTGACATCAATGACAACACTGCACAACAACCTTCTTGACTATACTGGAGGTTGACATCAACGACCAATTGTTGACATCAATGACAACACCAATAACATACTTGCAACAAGTATGAGGTCAGTTGACTAACTTGCAGGAGTTAATGGTGAACTCCCAACACCCTAGGAACAACTGCTAGACGAAAATATCTTCCACAAGAGAGAAAATGGCAAGAATAACTTACTTGATTATGTATGCAAGATTGATTCAAAATGTACATGAGAGGCCTTGCTTATAAAAGAAAGATGAGAGATAGGATTAAACACAATTGTGGCATGTGTCTTAATCCTATGTTATGAGACAACTAACTTGACAAAAAAATAAAAAAATAAAGATATGTCAAGATCTTATCTAGACAACTAAGACTTCTAGGACACCTAGGACCTAAGTAAACTTAGCATCTGAATAAGCCCCCCTATTAGGAATTAGCTAGGTACAAGACCTTATGCATACCAACATAACCAACCACCTTTATAGTTCCCAGGTCTTGTTGGTTATGCCTCTATAATTATGGGTTTCCTAGTTTTACTTTGTGCACATATCCTCTTACTTGCCTCAACTCCCTATTTGGCCTATCTTTGATAGTTGAGTTGACATCTATTCTAAGGGGCCCCATGAGAGTTTGAAGTATCAGGATTGTTATGCTCGTTAGCTTGCATGCCTACATATTTGGACGCTTCATGTTGAACTTCCTCAAACTTAGGTTGACCCCATAGTCTAGTACTAGACATGTACTTCCTTATTAATAATAGTTGACCGAGTGGATTCTATTTGCATGTCTCATTGTTTTAATGCCCACAACTCGTATATCTTATGTTTGTTAAATCATGAAACCTTGTGTCCGTAGACCCATCCCTCTCTTTCAAATTCTAAGTCAATAAGAACCCCTAACCCAAAGCAAACCCACTACGTGTGTAATCCTTTGGATATTTCCGCGTGTTTTAATAATTTTACCTCCTCATTACCCTCAAACCCAAAAGCCCTATCAATTACAAGAAGCATGAGAATATTGCTCAATGGTGCCTTGCATCTAAGTGGTCATATAAAGTCCAAAGTGTCCTTAATATATCATACATGATGTATAAATTACTTTTCTGGTCGTCCCATGCACGTACTTTTGGTAGATCCAACTTCTGTTTGGAAGTGGGGTAAACAATTGTTGAAAGCCTAAAAGTAGGTTTATGGGCTCTAGTATGGTTGTAAAGTGCACTTCTCGTGGAGCGTAGAAGAGGGGGTTGGTGAAAGCAGGGTATGAGTAACCTGTGAGTAGGGAGGGGATGTGGAGGCGTCAACCATCGATCTGATGGGGGTGGTTAAGATGTCAGCTAAAAGTTGGAGATTGTTTGGAGGTCTCGTCTCCTTGAGCTTGGTGGAGCCCACATGATGGCAACTTAAAACTCACCGAAATCTATCAATCAGGTGGGAGCTTTACGTTTTACAATCAAACGACAGCTATTATCGCTTTGAAAAAGGAGAGAGATAATAGAGTTTTATATCAATGGAATGTGGGTACCTACAATCATTATACTATCACGTCGTACCTTCACACAGGGTTTAAAAAAAGTCTTTTTCTGTCCACTTCTAAATCAATTAAATATCCAAATTGAATATAAAGTTCATTTATCAATTTATTTCTCTTCCAGTCTATTTGGGCATATTAATGGTAGGGGCTTCAAGTTGTAGCAATTAAAATTTCTTTTATTAACATGTGCTTTGTCTCTCATGAATTTAATTCCAGGGAAAGTTGGTTATTGCTATAAATTTAATTTTTGAATCTTGAATGATCAATATCTACCCATGAATGTCATAATCTTAGTGAAATTAGGAATTTAGGTTCTCTCTATTCATATTATAAATCTATTTTTTTCTATTGTAATAAAGGCTTGTTTTGATTAGAGCTTGTGTTATTGAAAATTTTATGTATATTGATCAAAATTTTCTAAGGCATAAACTCTCATATGACATTCCCTATTTTTCTCAAGATGTCTATTTTAAGATTTAGGAAAGAAACTAAATACATAAATCTACTTATGTTGTGAGTGTTCACAATTAAGCAAACTTTTTGAGGAAATGATTGCTCATTTTTGAGTTTACATGTGCTAACTTTTTGGTATGTTTAGTTAGAGCACATAGTGATTTGTCAAACCGTTCAAAGCGTATTTGAACTTCTCTTTTCAATGTATCACTTGATTTGTCCTATTTGAATATATATTGTTCAATGATTTCTCATTCATAAATATTTCTTGTTACTTATAGTTTTGTATTTTCTTATTAAAGAGCCATGCTTATGGTGGTTGACTGCGTACTTAGTTTTTAGCTTAAACTTTACATATTTGTCAATGTTTTGGTTTTTAGTTTAAACTTGCATATTGTCAATGTTGAGGGTAGTGTTTTGACTCCATTACCCATGTGATCAAGGCATTGATCTTCAATTACTTTCTACCACACGATTCAAAAATCATTTTTTGCTGTCAATTTTAATTCGTTTATTCTACCTTCTATCACAATTCAATGATTTTATTGGTGTCAAATATTATGTGAGCTTGCACATGATTAACTGTTTGAAGAATCACATTTAAGTGGTTTGAAAATTACATGTAGGCTAAATCAAGGGGATTTATTTTAAATGTTTTTTTACATCTTATGTTGCACATGCAATTCTGCTTTTCATCTCCTTAATGTGAGCTCTTTAGGGTCTATCCCTAGCTATCACAGGTCTTGGTCACTCAAGGCCCATGTTGTATTATTTCATTTATCTTTAATAGTACTATTGAGATCTCAAGAGACCTCAAGAAAACACCATCGTATATTAGTATAGCTTGAAGAAGAATGTGCCCTCCCCTATCACTTGGTTTCAATTATTTATGACAAGTTCTACTTTTCTACTTGGTAGTATTGTTCCCCTTGTCCCAGTTTAGAGTGTTGGCTTTAGGAGAAAGGAGTAGTTGTTTTGAACACCAACACAATAGTGACTCTATTAGGGAGATTAAGATCTTTCATTCCATGGACAACATGTTGGAGATTTATTGGTGGTGGTTGAACCCAGTGATCTTATGTACCACAAGTTTCCTCATATGTGAGGTGGTGGTTGTGTTCATGTTCCTGATTCATGTTGTTATTTGGTGATGGTGATGGTTTTATTTCTACACTATTCCTAGCCTAGGGAATGTTAAAGGTGCAAAATATTGCACCCTATTCTTTCATGAGTAAGGCACATTTTCATGTTTGCTATCATCTTCTATGGGCATGAAAAATCTATCTTTTCAAAATATTATAAGCATACCTAAACATGGACTTGTGAAATTATGACTATGATGGTCATCCCCATTTATATGTATTGGCCATTTCTATCTACCCATATTTCTATGAAGAGTATACATATTCAAGGAAAGTTTTGCTCATTATATAAAAAAATGTGGGTCTTCTAGTCATCCATATCATAGACCACTTGTATCCACTTAATAACTTAACAAACTAATACTACAAATTAATTTATTAGAAAGTGATCTTTTGCAATCTAGAATTCAACTTGTTATCTCTCAAATCAAAAACGTTAATTCTCGAAGCATCCTATTTGTGTTGAATATGAACAACTCATCTTTTTGTGGTATATTGGGTCATTTGAATCTCATGCCAAAAGATGTCTACAAACTTTTTCCCAAATATAATGGATGAAATGCTATAAGAGGCTACTTACATATCAAGGCATTTTAATATTTGATGGGTGATTATAAAATTGAACACGAAGATATCTCACTATATTTTTTCTTAAAACTTTAACTAGTGCAAGGGAATGGCTGGATAACTTTCATAGCTATCAATGACAACTTTAAGAAACCCCCCCAAAAATATATAAAATCCTAGTGAAGCATATTAGTTTTGAATTTATATATGTAAAATTTGTGCTGAATTTATGTCTATTTAAAATATATATACATGTGACATTTAAAAAAAAATTATAGTTTGTGAATTATTTGTATATTAGAAAAATAAAATACTTTAGTTGGAGATTATCTACGTATTATCAAAAATAAAATATTTAAGTTAGCGAGTATCTCATTTTAAAAAATATTTATAATGTGGCTAGCAAACCTATTTTGATGTTAAATGACAAAGATTAAATCATTTGGAATTTTTTTAACTTGGTAAAGAATGAATTGCTTGATAAATTTTACATCATCCAATGAACATTGGTCAATGGCTTAAGTTATATTCCATGAGGAAATTTTAACACACCCATGTGAGGGAAATGGATTGATTGGTGAGTTAGAGGGAGCTTACTAATTGCATGGAGAATAGATGGGTAAGTTGAATAAGTGCATGGACTTAAGTGATTGCATGAACGGGTTGATTGAATGTATGTAGGAGTTATGTATTTGATTGATTAGACTAATGAGTTAACTAATTTTGTTTGATAGTTAACCAAATGAGGTGGATTTTGAAGATTTTATTATTTATTTAATGGATAATGTGAAAATGTGAAGTGGAATATGAATCATTTTATTTAAATATTTGATGGATAATTAGGATATTAGGTAGATTTTAAGATTTAATTAATTTATTTGAATGTGGGGAATTAACTCATTTTAATTAAATAATTAAATAATTTAATTAAATGAAGATGGAGTAAGGATAATAAATTATCTAAGATAATAAGAATGATGATTAATAATAAAATAATAATAATTTTTGGAGAATGATATTAATAATATAATGATTACAGAAGTAGAATTATTTTAGTGTCTATATTTTCCCCTCTTTGACACGATGTTTGAAGTAACAAAGTTTCAAAGAAAGAAAAAATAGCTAGAAATAATAGATTAGAAGATGAAGGAAGTGGTGATATGCCTCAGTGTAGCTAAGAAGAATGGAATTGAAGATGAAGAAAAAGATAATATTACTTAGTTGGTTGGAAGAAGTAATGGAGGATCAAATTGTTGATGATGATGCCTTGAGAGATTATCCATATAAAAATTTGCATGAGTGTGCTCTCAAAGGAAGAAAAATGAAGAAAAAGTCAAATTGAAGAAATCCAAAGGAAAAAAAAAGAGATAGATGCAATAAAAAGTGAAGTGGGTTGAAAAATGTGATATGGATAATATACACATGATAATGTATGGAATGATGATTAGGGATTTATTATTGATGTAGTGATTGGTTATTTATTAATGATTTTTCTATGTTGGCATGTGGAGAGAAAACTTATTTTAATATAGCAATGAATTTTATGCACCAAGTTATATATGACTAAGGTGACAATATATCTAATGTATGAAGTGACTCATAAGAAAACAACAAACAAGAGGATGTCCTAGCACTTACAAGGAATTTTACGCTCTTGGAAGATCTTGTGTTGAGATAAGAAAAAAGATAGGAGTCCCCTACACCTCACAAGGTGTTTGATCTTAGTGGATCTAGTGAGGGAACAACCAACAAACATAGGGGTTGTCCATATATATCACAAGGCATTGCACCTTGATGAGTCTTGTGATATAACAACCAACAAACATGACAAATAGAAAGACCATGCCATAATGTATACTAGTCAAAGTGCCACATGAATTATAAAATCATGGTGATTGTGATTAGACATAATATAGGTCAAAAGATAAATCAAAATAAACAAAAGAACATTGTTAATTGACATACAATAGTGTTACCTCTTGCCAAGATGGTAAAAATATAAAAGTATGGATGATTATGCTTGGTTTTGGGAAATGATGCATTTAACGATAGTGTTGAAAAATGTACTCCTTTACATTTTCACACTATGTTTGCACCCCCTTAATTAATTGGACTTAATTAAGCTTCTAATTGCCTAAATTATGCATTCCTAAGCCTTATTATTCTCATTTTCCGAAAGGGAGATTGACATTAAACAATTGCAAACATTGATTTAAACACCTTGGAAATTGTGTGTCTAGGATTTAGGTCTCAGTAACCATTTGCCCAAGGGTGAATAGGTCCTCCTTAAGTGCCAAGACCTAATTTTTAATATGTTTTTGGTGATATTTTAATGATTCAAATTCAAGTTTCAAATGTCGGCTTATGGAATATAATTTTTGGGAAATTAGATACACCTATAAATACATAGTTATTTTATCAATTCAAACTTAAGACACAATATTGAGAGTTCACAAGAGAAAATATTATTGTCAAGAGCATTGAAGAGCAGATTTCCTAGTCATCTACAACAACAATCAAGATCATATCATCATGTCAAGATTCATGTGTGTTCCTATTATGTTTTGGAGCTAACATTGCGATGTAGGTTTCAATCATTCAAGCATCAGATCAAGCAATCATTCAATCCAACTCAAGCAAGATCAAGCTCCTTAGAGAGATGTGTTAGACTTCAATCCTCTAAGGGCATCCATTAAGGGTTTGATGAGTTGTGACATAGCATTGTTCATTAATCAAATTCTCTGCATTTTGTCATTATTTCATCATCAAGGTTTAATTACCAAATAGGGGTTTGACCACCTATTCACCCAAAAACAAACATTTTCCCCTATCTTTGTATGTGTAGATTTGTAGGTGAAAAAGGACTGAAATTGGATCAAAAGAGTAATTTTGTAAAGTTGTCAAAGTTGTTAAGCCACGAAAAACTCACCTATAGATTTTATTTCTGACTTTTTGACAGTGGAATCTGGAGAAATTAGAAGCCTAGATCCACGATTTGAGGATTATGAAATCAGATTTTGGACCCCTATACAGACACCCATTCACCCTACAACAAATATGTCCTTCAATAATGTTCAAAACCCACTTTTGGAGCTAGGTACATACTATTCTACCCTTCTCAGATCTACTTGAAAGTTACTATTTTTGTTTGTGCTATCATAATACTTTGCAATTCAAGTTTTAGGTCACATAATTGAGTTTATTAAGGCATTTAATTTTATCTCCCAAAAGTGCATTTAAGTCATTTTTGTCATTAGAAAACAACAGATCCTCCTAATAGGGTTGATTCACCTCAAGGTTGAAAGTCAATTCTATCCTTGGGAGATCTCTTTTTCTAATGAAACTAGGAAAAGTGAGGATGTCCTCATCATGCCATTTTGGTGAACCTACCTCATCACACCCCCTATAATCCCTCTCTTTTTTTCTATGTTTCACTAACTAAGGAAAATGATGGATAAAAGAAAGTGTGCAATGGTAAATAATTTGATAACCATATGTTATCGAGGTTGATTTAGAGTTCCTAACTTGACATTGAAAATATGATATTCAAAGTGTGTAGTTTATGGATCTAAAGCATAGACTATTGTTTGATGTTTTATTAAATGGAGCATGAACATGCAATACTATTAATGGGAGAGTGTGAAATGCATGAAACTTGTTTACTATGAAAAGAATCTAGATCATAAAGTGAGTTGAAAGAGGTATCGATATTCTTTCTAAAGCAGGATACAATCACCTACCCTCAGTGTAAAATAAGGCATGAAATGAACTGTGGATGGAGAAGTAGAATTATGTGATGGGGATAAATGAGTGAAGGGCAAGGATTTTTAAATATGATGGAGATAGATGAGTGAAGGACAAGGATTTTTAAATATTATGGGGTTCGGTTTATTATGTATGGTTCTTGCATGCAAATATTATTAAGGTACATGTCCAAGTTGTCACTAGAAGTGGTTTTCACCATAGGATGATTTTTATCTTTACTATTTTAATTTATTTGTATTTTAAATTTTAAATTTTATTTTTTGGATTGGGATATTCCTCAGATTAGGAATGTTTTTTTTTGAGATGCATAGTGTTGATAAGCTCATTAGTCTCTTGACCTTCAAGGCATATAATTGATAGACACTTGATCCATATTCGGTGATGATGAAGATTGTGCTTAAAATCCTTTTGAATAGGACTCTACCACTAGTACATGCACCAAAAACACCATCATGCACCTCTTTCATTATGAAAGAAACCTTTTATGAGTTAAGGCATCTAAGTAAAGAGTCATTGAAGCTCCTTTGGTATAGTGTGTTGACAATGATATTGAAATGATATGAATATTAGATGAATGTTTTGTTTTGTGTTTGGGATCAATTTGGTGCTAGGATATGATTGTGGAGGTAGGTGTATATATGCCATGGTACTAGGGGTAGTTGGGACCAACAAGTTCATAGCAAGAATGTAGTTTTAGGGACATTGTACATGGGGACCATGATTTTATTACTATACTTTACATCAGTGACTATCTTGTGTTGCTTCTACCAAAACTATCGATCGACCATGCCACTATGAAGATGTTGGGGAAATTCCAAGTTCTACATCTATCAACACCTCAGAGAGGGTTTCATTAATAGAAATGCCATTTTTTTAATTTTATTTTCTATTTTTATTTAAATTAGAGGGGAACTTGACTTGTTCCTTAAAGTAAGTTGTTGCACCAAGATCTATTTCAAAGCCTTTTTTTTACCATTTGTTGGAATGTTATCATAGAGTCCCATGAATTTAGCTAGGGCTTCATCATTTTTTAACATGTCAAGATACATGAGATCTTATTGGTCCCAAGCAATAAGCTTTGGATGGATGAGCCAAAGATCAATGTAAGATTCAATGGTGGGAGTGATGATGCAAGTGGATATATCATGGAAAATGGTTAAAAAACTAGAAATAGAGTCTTAAATGTCATGTTATTTGATGTGTTTAACAACAAGAAAGAATACCATAATGTCAGAAGTCTCATTAGTATCATAGGATTCTTCAACTAATAGCATGTACCCTAATCCAAATTTGTAGTGATAAATTTTGATGTTGATTAGCTCAAGTATTCCTTATTCATTGTGTACGAGTCTATTGTCGTTGTAGCCCATATTTTTATATATTCTTGGTACTTTTGGATAGTTTTTTTCAATAAAATATGGTGCATATACTTCATCTTTGTATAAGCAATAACTTATGCCACTGTCAATGATCTCATCATCTAGGAAGTCATTCTGAGTAAAATTTGCTTAAACACATTAGAGAAACTTACATTTTTATTAACATGGTGCCAAGGTTTTCCATATGTAGTTGATATCGGGGAACCTTATCAAATAACCCAATCACACAACCCATACAACATTCAACAACAAAAATGTTCATAAAATAAAAAAAATTCAAATTCTTATTTCTTTAGGCAACAAAAATTCAATAGAGGAGTACAAAATAGATCAATATGATCTTAATCACCTTTCTCCAAATTTCCAAAAGATTCATCCAGGTGTGTATCAATGTCCCTTTTATCCATTAGTGGCTAGGAAGATGGATATAATCAGATCTCAATTGTTACAAAAATTGAATCATTATAGGAACAAAAAGTGCAGTAGTAGGTTGAAACTCCACAAATGTTGTAGCAAGCTGAAAGTTTGTAGATGTAGAAGCAAGCAAAAGATCTACAAATGGTTGTTTCAAAAAATAAATTATGCATATCTAGTTAGATAGAAAAAATTTACAACTAACTAGGTGACATCATCATTACATTATCTTCATCCCTTTTTTCAAATTGAACTAAACCTTTTAAATAGGCACTTATCTAGTTCACTTATGTTTCATTTGAAATTGTACAATGCTAACATCATCATTGAAACTATTCATTTGAATCGGTTGACTAAACTTTGAAATGTTCAATTTGGTTGAGTTTATCTACAAATCATGATGGCCTTGAGAAACCTACAAATTGCAATTGGATGTGAAATTCTTGAAAGAGTCATATGGGAAAGAAGTTCTCACAAGTGTGGAAAAACCCATCGGTAAGTTGACTATGTGAGAAAAAAAATTGAAACATGTTGTAAATGGTCAATTCAATAGAAAATATCTACAAGGTTCAATAGTAGACCAAAAATCCACATATGTAACTAGGTTAGCAGCAAATCCCCGTAAGAGTTTAGTAGCAAACCAAAAATTTATAAAGCCATAACTTAGCCAATTTACAATCAATCCTCACCAAATCTAAACTGTAAAAACACATTAAGCTCTTATATAAGGTGATGTCATTAATTTTCCCCAAATTGAATTTAAAAATTCTCTTGCAGCAACAACCCAAAAACTAACAAAATAGGAAATAAAACACCACCAAAATTGAACTAAAACAAAAAATAAACTAAAAGAGTTTTGGTTGATGCAAGATTGCTTGTAGACTTGATGCTCTTTCAAACTTTAGAGGTTGAGATCACATCATACTTCATTTCTTTGGTCAAGGCACTGGGGATCGAAGGTGGCGATGAAATCATACCACTAAAGTTGTGGAATGGTGGAATTTCAAACAAGCAACTCTAAAAAGGTGAGAGTATCAAAATATTGAGGACCAAAAGTCGAGCATACCTCATGAGAGATATCTAAGGAGAGGGAAGGCCAAAAGTCCAACTCTGAAGTACTGCTTAGAAGAAGATTTGGGAGTTAGGGGGTTGGAGTTGGGAGAGAAGCATGATAGGAAAGAAAAGTCCAAAAATATGAAAAATAGACTTAGGAAACTTTTGGAGGGAAAGACAATGAGATGTAGGGGATTCCATGGAATGAGTATTCGGGTAAGGGATGGCCTGAAACTATGATAAAAAAAAGAATAAATTTTAACTATAAAGGACCAAAATGTTGATGGCGAGGGAAAAAGTATGTCGAGAAGGGGAAGTCCAACAAGTTGATAAGAACAAAGGGAAAGACAAAGATGATGAGATGGCATATTGGGATGAACAACCTCAAAATTTTGAATCTTTAACAACTGTAACACCCCACTAGGGAACCCAAAGAATAACACATAAAGTAAGAAAATAACTGAATAATTTTTTTTTAAACATTCACTTATAATAAGAGTACAAGGACATAGACACAAATGTTCTCAGGATTCCATGACAACGCTACTTAAAAGTTCTCAAGAAAGAATATCACATCCTTAAATCAAAGACATAATACTTAAGGATAGATCATTACAACAATGCATGATCCAATTACATATTCAAAATGAAGTTTAATTACATATTCAAGATACATCAAGTGAGGTTTTGATAAATCTCGAAACATCAAAATCATAATACAATAAAGCCTCATATAACTATCAAGATATTATGCAATATGAATGATGATCATGTACAACCTTCAATCTCGTTCACGAGCACATTCAACGTCCAATTCCATGAACAAAGTGAATCCAAGACCCTGTCAAGAACAATCTCGTCTTGAGCTGCATATCCTGCAAGGGGACCCAATGGAGGAAAAAACACATTCCGCCCAACCACGTGGTACCCTAAGGTCCACTCCCTTCGTGCTAGGAGATAATGCCAGGTCCACTAAGGTAAAAAAAATCATACAAGAGAATAGAACATAACATCACATGGATGACAATCACATAATGAAATCAAGCCATAGTAATCACAACATATGCTTCCAGAGACAACCACAATACAACAGTTAACTCTACACAAGAAACTTCAAACATGCTTCAGGATAGAGTGTCATCACATAGTTTATTGTAGGTTACCTTGGTGAATCTTCCTAGACAACCAGCCCTCATCCAGAGTTGCCTTGAAGTCTCCATCGATTCCCGACCCCTAAACAAAGTCATGTGGTGTCAGATTACCTTTTAGAAAGACAAGGTAGTCGACCAAGCCATTCCAGGCCTTCTCAACCTACCCTTAATCTATACAAGCATTAAGGCATTCAAATTATCTTATTATATTTTGATTATTACCCAACCCAGAGTACATTCAATTAAGTTTTCACTGGATTAACTACTTTCGGTAGGTTAACCTGGTAGCCTCTTAGGGCTCCGACCCCTAACGAAAGCCACTCTTCCTATAATAAAAAATAAGATCTCATAACATATAGGATAGCCAACATGCACAAATCAGAATAGAGTATGATCACATTTTATCCATGACATAAAACATCATACACTCATTCACCACATATGTATCATAAACAACGTGCATGACCTGACTCAAACAAATCCTATACAAGAATTGTGAAAATCAATTAACTCAAGCAATTCTTTAAAGAACATACAAGTCTCAGGGAAAACATACGTTTCCACAACACATGAAACACCATTCCCTTAAAGTATAGTAAATAATTTCCATCAATATCTACCGAGATATCAAAACAAAATAACATTAAACTAGAGAACATTTATTTCCACTTCAATTATAGACTTAACATTTAACAAAACCAATAATCATTATATTACTTTATTGATCCCAAATCATATTGCACATCAAAATACACTTTTAATTCAAACTTGATAAAAATAGATATCATTTAAGAATACAAACTTCTAATAAGTAACTTTAATATTAAAACTCCAATTTATAATGAAATAAAAATCTCAACTCAATTGGATAATATATGTATACTTCCATATCTTAATTAATAAATTACTATAAATAGAAATTTCAATTAAATTTAACACTATATATATCTTTTGAATATAAACCCACTCTTTTTTTTTTGATACATAAGGTAGGATTTGTATTGATTTTAATAAGATATACATGCGTCTGCTAAGCAGGAGATAACAGTCCTTCCTGGACTCTGAGCCTGTCAGCTAACCTTTCCAACCTGGGGCAACTTTCTACCATTACAAAATTTGCAGTCCCATTGCAAAGCTTCAAAAAGTTGTCTACTATGATCTTGGATACATAAAATTAAGATTAGAGGCCGAGCCTCATCCAACCGAAACCAAATTTGCAGTTCCATTACGTTGATACTAAAAACCATCCAAAATTTTGATTAACCACAAAAATTTTAAACATTAAAACACTTAAAACACAGAGGCCGAGCCTCACAGAAAGCCATTTAATTCTACAAACCGGGTGAAGTATTCCACCCATTCCGTCCCCTCCTCCATCACGAGCCTCAGCTTCCTTTTCAGGAATTCAACTGCCATGGCCGCTACCATTCTATGCCTCATTAGTTATGGCCCCTTGATGTCTAAGATGAAGGGGAAGACTTTGACTGCATCGTCCGAATCCCAGAGGAGATCTAGGTCTGTAGGACGCGATATTCCTTTGCCCTTAAAGGCCTCTTTTAGTGTTTTCTCTAAGCCCCCTAGCAAGTCGCCTCGGAAAAGACACTCCACCATTTCCTTTGCCTCCGCCTTGGGGAAATCCAGGTCTAGAATCACTGCTAGAAACTGAGAGGAGATGTGAGCATTGTCTCTCGCATATTCCTTTCTTTCTAGATGTCCTTTGCCTAAAACCATTTTGATTGCTACCATTGTCAAGGGGTCGTCGTCGAGCAGAATTTGCTTTAGCCTTTGATCCGTAATCTCTCAAAAGGCTATCTGTCTCTCTGTTGCTACCAAGGAGACTGGTGTATCAACACCAAAACTTTCCAGCCCCCCCGCCGAAATGGAGATAATGAATTTTGACTTGCTCGACCTCGCCATTTGCAGCTCTTTTGGCGACTGTTCCCTGCACAACGATAAAACACAAACCAAATTTCAAAAACCATATAGTGAGTATAACTTCATCAGATCAATTAAAAGCTTGTGAATTGTAAGGCCGAGCCTCTGTGCACTAATCTGAATAATGGCGAAGCAAGCATTCGTCCTTGCCATGACATTATCCTACGGCCTTCAACCTTCAACCTTAATACAACTATCTCCTCATGTGAAGTGAATTGCCACTCAGCCCGAAAGCTTACGCTTTCATAATTGCCGTGCCCTACGTGTTGAGCTATTTTCACTTGGATTCCTATGTCATTCATTCCCCCTGTTTAATTTATTCCCTTCCTCCTCCCGCCGTCAATTTGGAGAGGGCTTGGAATGATGTGGCATTGCCACTAAGCGGCCACCTTGCATGCCCCATCCACCTCCTCAGGTCCTCCCTCTTTGATAGTTTGACAGGTGGCTATTTGAGGGATGAAGGTGGCCCACCCTGCCACCCACTAAACCCACTCTTTTATCTTACACTAATCCCTAAGATTAATTTGATTACACTTTAATTAAACATACAGATCTAACTTCTGTTGTAGTGCATGCACCATGGAAATACACGTCTAAGTTTATGAATATCAAGCAATAATCTTTACACATCTAAGTTTATGAATATCAAGCAATAATATTCTATTACAGAGTACACACCATGCAAGGGATAATACATGCAATATATGATAACGGTCGGTTAAGCATTCATGAGTTTTTCAATAGAACGATACAAAACTCACAACAAAGGTTAATGGAGATATAACAGACGTCTCCCAACACACTACAGTTAGTGAAAAAAAGATAATAACCGAATGGAATCACTAGAATACCTAGAAGTAAGGTTTAGATTAAAAGCAAAACTCAAGGAAATTCTAAGTTCTGACGAATAAAGACAACTAAAAGATCAGTGCTGACAATACCAAATAGAAATTTACAAAGCAAGAATTGAAGAAATTATGTAATGATTGCTCTGAGAGATTTGAACTGTTGGGCGGTAGGGGTGCAAGAAAACACAAAGTCATTGTTGTGACAGGATAGACAGAGCAGAAAATAAACACACATAATACACACAAGCACAATGAGTCTAAACAGACATAAATTAAATTTGCATATATTCCTTGTTTTCTTAAAAATACAAAAACTGAGAGGATACTCTCTGATTTACATGAACAAAATAAAACTAAGCTATTTGGACAGATATCCAATGACTAGGTGCTACACTCACACCAAAATACATAAACTGCTACAATCCTGTAGCTGCAGTTGACAATGCACTGTGATTGATAAACATTCCTTCTGTGCTGCTGCTGTCACCTTACTTTTTGCTGAACATTCTCTACTTCATCTGCTGCTGCAGGGTTTTCACTCAAATACAAAAATTGACTTCTACTTCTTCTTCTACTCTAACCGTTGCAAAGACATTCCTTTTGTCTTGTTTTCAGCTCATGAAAATGAGCGCTACTTTCAAATTTCAAACCTACCTAATTCATTAATTACTGCAGGTTGCAACAACTATTTTAAACTCAAAAAATATGCACTCCATTTCAAATTCAAATATACCAACCAAAATTAAATGCTGTAGGTTGCGTTGGGGGGCAATATGAAAGTCTTCATCTGACGTGCGTGTTGACTTGGAGATTATAATATTCCAACATGAACCACCCCATCAAATTAAAATGACACTTGAAAAATGGAGAATATTGGTGATGTCAATTGAAACAATCTAAAGAGTAGACATGTAGTCAAAGACAATCCTGCGCACTCTCAAGCAACATAGAATGGAATATAGCGCATCAAATGCAAGTCAAAAACAGGTGGAAAAGGATCAATGGTGCAACTTGAGGGAAAATAATTCCTTGAAGATCTTAACTCTTAAGTCATTGAATAGATTGAATAGATTTGTCAGATCAATGTAGCCTACTGAAGAAAAAAAATTGTATCGATAGTTTATATCGATAACCTCAGAGTTGAGCATGTAAAGAGAGATATATGCCATGCAAAGGGGATTTTTCCATTATGATCAAGTGCTTCAGCTATGACAGGAAGATGATGGAATCAAGGAGATTATTTAAACCTCTACAACATTCTATTTTCAAGCGCTGCATCTGTGGAAGGTTCCAAGGATTCAGGGAGGTTATTTAAATCTATATGCCCCACCATGTTCAAGTGCTACCGCTGTGACAAGTTGCGTATGGAACTAGAGAGATTATTTAAATGTTCACACCCTCCTATGTTCAAGAGTTGCAGCTGTGACAGATTGCTAATGGAATCAAGGAGGTTAATCAAACCGTGACAATATTTAGTTTCAAATGCTGCAGCGATGATAGAATCAAGGAGGTTAATTTAAATCTTTAAACTTTCTATTATGCTCAAGACTATGTTACTACTCACTGAACTTTGGACTTCGAACTCAATTGCAATCAAATTTTTAATGCGTAGTGGCTGATTGGTGGTGATAGAGTAATACTTGATTTAGCCTGGAGAATTAAATAAAAATAACCCAAGGCAACGGTAAATGGAAGAATATTAGGCGACTTAAGGCGATTTACATTTGGTAAACAAGGGTGACTATAGAGAATTATGCCAACTATATCAAAATGAAAGGCAAAGGAATAGGGGAATCTGCGAGTTTATATGGCTAAGCGCATAATTTACAGAGGAAAAGAATTAAGTAACAGTAAGAATAAATGGCTTAAACTGCATCGCTGCCATTTCATGCAACCACCTCTGATTGCATTCCACGCCTACTAGATGAAGGGAATTCTTAATATAAGATTGATACAAGGTGCTCCAGACGCTAGATTAAAGCAAGAAAATTTGTTCTAAGAGATGTTAACATTTCTACTAATTAGAACAGTGGCTTTGCTTGACTAAAAAATATTGGTGATGGTAAATGAAAAAAATTGAAATGTAGGCGTATACTAAATAAAACATGAGGTCGACGAAAGAAGATATTCAACAAAGCGTATCGAAAGAGGAGATTTCATCAGTGGTTAAGTTAAACATATTTGAATCAAACAACTGGCAATATTCATGCATTTGGTTCATTCAAGCAATAATATTATAGCTAACATGCAATCCCTTATTCGAAAAATAATCACTATTCATTAACGACATCAAAGATGATACGTGAATCAAATATCCTCCAAGTTTGAAAAAGTTGCTAATTGCAAAGATTATATGAAGTCATTTCTCTAAATTTTTCATTCAAAATGGTACCTATAATTTTTTCCTTATCATTATTTTGCTCTGCTTTTCTTTTAAATTTGAAAACTTTTCCTAATTGTTTCCTTTGTTGTGTATACAGGTTTGGCTGAGTTATCTTATTCCACAAACAAGCATAGATGTTTCACCAAAGTAAACAAAATTTAAACATAATATTATTCAGAAATTTTATTCAAGAATATGGAAAACAAAAGAAGAAAACTTGGTTTGTTAACCTGAATCCGATAGAAGCTAGAACTAGTAAACCTGCAATTCTTTATTTCCCAAAAGCACTGATTCCTTAAAAAAAAAACACTGTCTACAAAACTTTAAACTAGAAAATACAGAGAAGAAGCTTTTCCAAAAACTGTTATGAAAGTTTTCTTCCCGACAATCCAGAATCAATTCCCGTGAATCAAAATTGCACAACCAAAGCTTTTAATTTCATTACTCATTAACAAAAAGTTACCAGACTTAACTCAAAGTCAACTTGCAATTTAAATTGATCATTCAGTTCCAACTAAATAAACACTCAAGATAACATTTCTAACTTAAAGTCAAGTTTTGAGATATTTTCACATCTTCAGTTGAAACAACAATTCAAAGTTATCTACTTTTTCAAACAATTTTAAACTTGTACAATAAATAAATAAATATTATATTATGCAAAACTAACAATTATATTTAAATAAATATATCTTGTTTGATTAATTAAATTAATCAAACCTTTCACAACAACAATATAATTTAATTATTAAATTATCTACCCATCAATATTTTAATTTAACATTTCGATAACATCAATTAATTCAAATAACTTATAAATAACCATTTAACTAATTAATCAATCAATTTCCATTCATAACAAAAACAAGAACGACATGACGAAAACAAACAACAAACAACAACGATGGGTGACAAACGGATACTCGTTCAATGAAGAACGATGGCTAATGAAAGACCTTGACACTATCTCTGAAACCACATATTTCCATTGGGTTAGGGAACGCTCAGACCTGACAAGCAGGTGGAGATGATGCTCGGTACCTATAAGCTGCATCAAACAACACTGCTAAACATATCATCATATATCGACAAACACACCGCGAAAGAGAGTCGCATCGTAGCAGGGTACTCATGAGTGAGTAATGCTACACTGTCTCCTTCAACAAGACTAACTTACAATACTACATCATAACAAAATCAGACACATCATCATAAACACACTAAAACAACTACCAACATAACATAAACAATCTAAAACAAAGTGCAGCAACTGGAGGGGCACTACAACAACTTTCAAAACACTAAGGAAATGACCTAGCCGACCTAATGCTTAAGATATTTTTTTGGATTTTCCTACAACACTTAACCCCAAAAGGGTACACAAAGGACAAAACCTAGGAAAAATATAGAAATAAAGACCCATACAAAGATGTCTTAGATTCGTTATAAATTGAGAGTAAGATGATGCCTAAATGCACAAGGAAATTAGGACTAACAATTTATATGGTATTGCAAAATTGATTCCTCACCAGAGGTAAATCCAAAACTTTAGGATATTATCTAACAATTGGAAGCCAATCCTTGATCAAAGAAATGATTCACAGGAAAGGACATCTGTTGAATTATCACAACAAAATTTACTTGTATCGCAACTCCCAACTCAAGCAATAGTTACTCATTGAGCTCCACTTGTCTCCAATAGTAGTTCATTTTGGCATTTTGAAAATGTGTAAGCACATCAAGCAAACATTTTTTGGGATGGAATCAAGCAAGATTTAAAAAATTCATTGAATGTGGTGTACGTTAACATAGAAAGAATAAAATAATCAGAATATTAGGATCTTTACAAACCCCTTCATATTCCAAATATAGTATAGGTTAATATTTCCATGAATTTTTGTTATGTTACTTTTTCCCCAAGAGAAGAGAAAACTATGAAATGACCCTTTAGAATTAAAAGGGAGATTAAAAAATAAAGGACATTATGATCCTTTGGTTAAAAGGGGAGGAATAATTATTTACTAAAAAAATATTAAAAGAAAACTCTTGTGAAAGGGTGTGATGGCTTAGAAAACACCCTTTAAAAGGATATATAAGGAATTCATGCAAGACTTGGAAAAGGCATGGAGAACACTCAAGGAAGAAGGAAGTGGTTTGGTGGGGCTATGAGCATTGGAGAAGGGGGCATAGAGGGTGTGTCCAACTTGAGATCCACTGTACACTTGAGATGGTCATGACCATGGCATGGTGTGCACTTGTGTTGAGCATTGTTATGTTGAACCAACAGTTGTGTAGAGTGCAATAGTGCACTTTGTTCCAAAAGGAAAGTTGTTTCCTCCTAGATTGTTCCATAGCGAGAGCCAATACCATCAAAATCTTCCTAGAGTGGGTTGTTCATACACATGCTTTTGCACATTACTTTGGAGAACATGATGTTTTTATTTCAAAATATTTGTCGATCCTACATGAACTCTCCCATTCCAAAATTTGTGGAAATTTGATTAGAGATAGTAGATTACAGTCAGGAGAATATAATAACCTAAGAAAATCTAAAGAACTTTGTCCATTTTTTGTGGAAGAATATACATAATCCACAACATAGTCAATAATATGTAGATCAGTGTGTGGTTGATTCATTCCACGAGTTGGAGGCATTAATATTTCGTAAATCATTTATGAAGTCTTGATGATTTGACCTGTCATTCTCTTGGATGTGTGCAATTTCATGAAGTACCTTGCCTTCCATGGCACTGGCCAGACGCTCATAGGTGATTTTGAAATATGAGACAACCGTCATCTTCCATCATAGAAGGGAAGTAAGCTCAATGATTGGTAGATTGGAAAGGCTTCCATTATCACCTCTTAGACACCAATACAATCAACTGATGGTAGGTTGTGCCTTCCTAGTTCCTTTGTTTGATACACTTCTTGTTGGATGAGCAACATTAAAGATAGTAATATACTCAAGCTACTCAGGCCTTTCACAACTCTCAAAACCCAGTGTGACTGAGTTTGTGTATAAACTTCCCCTTTCACTTGCTTCGTTGCCATTTACCTCCCACATAGACCCATCAATCCTGGACTCTTCACCTTAGTTGAGTGCTAAAATCCCATGAAAATTACATCTCCCAACTATCTTGTGAGGAATTTTTTCCCTCCGCTATGATTTTTCTTGAGACTCGACTTATCTTTAAGGTAGTTAGTTTCAGGATGACCAACAATTCCTCTATTCTATAAGATGATGAAATATAGTGAGTTAAGTACATTCAAACATTTAATTTGCACAATGCTAGTGACAAGGATATGAAGATCATATCAGTTACCTAAAACAACAAAGTAGTGGAGGCTTTCATTATTTTTTTAGTATATTAATTCATTATTTTAAAACATCATTATATTGATTAAGTGTATTAATATATTAATTCATTATTTTAGTACTATCATTTTAATCAATCAAGAACCATAATAAAATATAAAATGTAATCCTAAAGATGTATTTCATTATCATATGAAAGTTCTTAAATAGTAATTAGATATATCTGAGTCATGAAGAGGGTTTTCATTAGGGAATGTCTTCTTCATATTACATAAACAATGGATGAAACAAATACTTTAAATCTAACATACAACATTTGATGCCAAAGACTATATCGATTAGAGTAAACCTATATAAATTAGATGTTATGATATTTTGGCATTTGAAATATCAAATTTGTTTAAGAGAATGTTCTTGATATGATTCTTGAACTTGCCCATTTCCTCAAACAAGTAGCATACCTACCTAGACAATTATGTTGCAAGGCTTGTAATTTTGTGATCTTGTATATCGATAAGTATTTTGATGAATATATTGTATAACTTGCTTTCATATTTGAAACTTTAAAACTTTTATTTTTCAAATATGTACACTTGTCCAACATGTAGGGCACTCAAACTTCTGATCGTTTTTGTGGCACTAGCCACATGTCATTTTGTTAAGTTAGCATCAACCATAATAGTTATTAAAGGTTTTGATAAACCATATGGACTGCAATATAGCTCATTAGGTTTCTAGACTAAACAAGGTTCAAACTTATTATCCTACTTGTGTACAAATTCACCCCATCTTGGTAAGATGAAAAATATTTGTTATTTTTTTTAGTTATGTGGAGTTACTTTGGCACTTGTGTTATGATAATCAAATAATATCCTCTCTTGGGAGTTATTTTGAATCATATATTGTTAATAGCATAAATAATTTTATTCCAATGCTCAAATTAGGCCGTGTCATGGAAATTCAAAGTATGATTCCTAGAATGTCATAATTTTATAATTCAAACTTAGCTTTTACTTCCTTATAATGGTAACTTTGATAATTCACTCACATAAGTACAACTATTATATGGTTGATGAAGCTCTAGAAATATCAATTTATACATCATAAGATCTCAAATAAACTTGAGAATAGATTTAACAATATTAAAATCAATCTTCTATTTAGCTAGCATCCTTTTATACAAGAAATCTATCTTCATAATTAAGATAGTATTATGTCAACTAATTTTCATTTGACTTTGCGTCTACTTTGAGAGAATAGTTTTATCATGCTTGATATGTCTATTTAAAATTGACACTATGATTTCTTAAATCTCTTTTAAGTACATTGTGGACCCATCACCCATAGGCTCTAAAATCACTTTCACATCATAAAATTTGGAAAATATCATCTTGCATTAGTTAAAATAACACAATATTTTATGACATGTCAAATTTTTACAAGAGGAGAAACCACCTCTAATTTTTAAAAATATTCATGTTGCTCTTTCATGGTGCGAAAATGGTTATGTATAGTTATGCCATATATGTAGGTCAGATTGACCAAATATATTAAAAATTTTATTTGATGATGTCCATTTGAAGAATCTATAGTTGCAACAATATTAAAAGACATATTGAAGGCCTTTAAGTTTATCTTCACAAGTTAGAATTCATTTATAGAGATCTCAAGCCTAATCATATTTTGGTAGATAATGCACCATCATAGTCAAAATGAAAAATATTGGACTACATTTGTGAATGAAAACGGGAGGCCCAACAAAAGAATTTTATATGGTCTCATGGAAACACTACTGTAGAACTTTCTTGTGGTGAACCTCCTTACATAAAGAAAGATATAAAGATTTTTTTTTTAATGAGTCTCATCTCATGGAACATGGGCCTTGATGTGTAAACAAGATTGAGAAATAATAAGGGATGGGTTAGCTATAGATACAAGGTGCATTCTAGATAATGTAGTTTTTATTCTAGGTGGGTGCATTCTAATTAAATTAAATGAAGGATTCATTCTAATGTTTCTCTATGAATTGCTCTATGCATGTCAATAATTTACCATTGTTCTATTCATGTTAAGATGCCTAGAAAGATTACCACATGTTTTATTCTATTGTATTTTGTTATTGGTTGATCTTGGACATGAAAAACAATATAACAGTTCAATAAAATTTTAAAAGAAAAGAAAAAATAGTTGCTTTTTTCAAAAATGCTAAATTAATTTATTAAAAATTAGAAAATTAAAAAATTAAATAAAAATAAAATATTCTAAATTTACTATTATACATAAAAGTATGTTTCTAAATTAATATATTTAAAACATAAAACATATTCAATATTTAAAAAAATAAAATATTAGAAAAATCATTCAATTCTATATACATATATTATAAATTTAATATTTTACTATAAACAAATAGCAACTTAAATATACAATCTAATATTAAGACATTTCATGTAATAAGTGCACATCTAAAATCAATTTAAAGTTTAAAAATTAATACAAAGAAATTATAATAACTTTATTATTACATGCATAGAAATACGTTTTTAAATAAATAAATTTAAAACTAGCATATCTATCTTTAAAAAATAATGTAATTAAGAATCACATATATACTTAACTTTACTATATAATTTAAAAACATTTTTTATAACTGATGGGCAAGGTCGTTGATGTCACAAATTGCATCATTTAATCAATTTATTTATTGAACTAGGTGTGTCTCAGAGCAATATGCGATAAGGATAATTCTCACAGATTCTTTTGGGGGGGTTTGCACTGTAAACAACGACTTTAGGTACCATTTTACCTACTTCAGGAGCTTTCAGGAGCTAAACTGTAGCAACTGATTCCTAAGATTTAAGTCTATCTTATCTTCTAATTTAAAATCTTGTTGACTTATTTTTGACTTTATTGAACTCGATTTAGACCAATTCATGGAGGTAATTAATGATTACTTTAATCCTTAATCTAAAACATGAAATCCAAATTAATTCTATTTTACTTTTGAAAGAAATCCATAATTTAATTGCTGTAATTTAAACGCTAATTTAAGAGCAGGAATGAACTGCAGAAAAATGACAATTATTCTAGAAAGCATAAAAGCGAATCTCCATGATTTTTTTTTTAACAGACTTCAACTCCATCTTCCCATAAATTCCTAACATTGCTTTAATGAAACTTAACAAAGAAACATCAGGTTTAACTAATTCAAACAACATCTAAATCTAATTTATCTACTAAACTTGTTAATGATTCTAACGATTCAATCCAACGATTCTAATAAATGAATCTAACCATTCTGACAATTTAATCTAACCATAATAAACTAAAACCTTGAAAGATAATTTTAAACAAAAGTAATTATCCGATTTTAACATTCACTAAGGTAGAAGATGATTTCAACGATTGAACAATTCAAAATCAATTTCTACTACAGATTTAATACTAATGAATCATAAAATAACATAACTTAACAAAAATACCATGAGATCGTTCCAAAGGTTGAGTGGGCCTTGCTCTTCCTCAGGTAAGATCCTTTAACATAGTGAATTGATTAACTTCTTGCTTCCCTTCTCATTGATCAAAAGTAGAACGCAAAACAAAGTATTGCTTGTGATTACAAAAATTCTGATTACAAATTATCTAACTCCTAACTAAAACCAAAACATGGATATTTATAATAATATCCTTATTAGCTTCTATCATGGTGTTAACTACCAAAACTTAAGGTGACCAACTAAAAGTTACAAATAAAACTTAAAATAGAACTGAAGTGGACTAAGGAGGACTATGCCAAAACTATGCCAGATTGGCGTTGGAAGTAAAAGTTCCACAACCAACTGTAAGGAAGTTGATTTGGACTTTGAGTGACTCATCATCCAACATAGCCCATCTATGGCGTAGTCATTCCACATGATTAAACAAAGAGTTTAACCATATCATCAATCTTTAAGATACCTTGTTAAAAACCCTTAAGAAAAGGACAACAATCATGGTAATAAAGATCAACGCAGCATAATTATCTCATCCAAAATCATCATAAAGTAACACATTTAACATAAGCTATCACTTCCAATATATTCACTAATTTAGCTAAACATAAGGTAAAATAAGCAATATGTTAATCTATTGTCTACCGCCAGTCATGTCAATTAACAATAACGAGTCTTTTTAAACATAAAAATATTTAAATGAAAGGATTTCATATCTCCCATCATTTTCTCTCCTACTTGCCGTGGACCATGTCCTCATGGTTCTTCATCCAGAACTATGGTGTTTTCTTTCTCTCTGTTCAGTGCCTCCATCTAAATGCAGCAGTCAAATACACCTTCCTTGTACTACTCTGGTAATTTGGTATTAAGTGCATAGCCATGGTTTTGTCTTAGTTTCTTAAACCACGGTCTCATTACTCCAGCTAGTATATTTTCTATTTCCTTTAGCTTTGGTGCTGGCATAATAATGATCGACATTCTGAATCTCATGCCTACCCAGAATTCTTTTTGTTGTTGGATTAAAGTGATGACATGCTTGACTCTGACTAAAATCCAACTGATATTATTTGGACTTATTGGCTCCCTTCTTCTAACTATTTCTGGAATGAGCTGGTACCTTTCCTCACAGGACCGCAGTGCTAAAGGAGGGAGTGTTGCTTCAACATTCTGGAACGCTGCAATACTATCAAACAAATTTGAGACATAGAGTGGATTAACTTGATTTAACCTGACCACTGATCTTATAGCTTTGATATATATTTCAACATGAGGTGTCTCGGGTCTCATTGGTAACCCATATTTTCTTTGAGCCTCTTTGTACTTATCCATTCTATTTGACCAATCCACTTGATTTTGCATTAAAGAAACAAACAATCTAATCTGAATCTCACCAACAATAATATTCAACATTGAGTCATCATTGTCTCCCATTAAAAATCCATGCTGGTAAAAATCACACATTAAATTCTGAATGTCAGGGTGGCTGTTAAAGTAATCTTTAAGGAAATCATGATCCTCATGGTAATCCAGGCTCCTTCCCAAGACTAACAAATTTAGTTTCCATTCTAAAAACTTCTCTCTGAGAAACAAGGAATACATTCTAGCTGGTCTTCTCATGGAAAGCATGGCGTAACTGATTTCTGCCACTTGCTCAAGTCTTCTCTCAATCTCATCCTTTTCTTTTTCTAAATTATGTATTTTATCTTTTAATACTTTGTTTTCTTCCTTATATTTCAAAGCCGCCAATGAGAGGTATCTAGGTTGAACTGGAGTAGGTTGCATTGGAGGAATGGGAGGAATATGAGGGATAATGGAAGGCAGAGAAAGGTTGTGCGAAGGAGCTATGGAAGTAGAGGCTTCTTGCACATATAACCACATGGATTGTTGTTTTAGTTCTTCTTTCTATTGCAACTCTTCTTTTAGTCTTGAAATTTCCTCAGTACTTACTAGTGCTTGCACACTGGCTTGCTGCAGGGCATCCTCTGTTTTACTTAACTGTTCTCTAAACCTTGCGTCATTTTGTTCAACTTGCTTTTCCATTTCTTGATTTTTTCTGAAAAAATATTGCAATTCTTCTTCCTTTCTTCTTAATTTATTCTCAAGGAATTGCATATTTCTCCTTTCTTGTTCTAATTCATCCTCCAAACAGAACAATTTCATTGTCCTCAGGATTTCTTTAGTCTCTAATTCCTCTCTATTTAATTCTTCGTGGGGTCCTTCATCTTCAATTAAAGGCTCTTTCCCTTTCCTCTTCTCATATTGTGGGGAAGGTGTAGGGGATTTCACAGTTTCTTCTTGTTCAAACTCTTCAGAGGCCTCTTGCTCTTTGGATTGTGCGCCAAACTCTTTAGCAGAGTCGTGGACTTCAAAAACATGGTTGTCTTCAGGAGTCAACATTGGGCCTTCAGGAGGACTTTGAGGTCTTTCAAGACATTGTACAGGGGTACGGGTATCTTCATGCTCAGGGGATTTAACAGGGCTTCCAAAAATAGGGGTTTGAACTAAATTTGTCTTTTCAGGGGTGGACAGTATGGTCTTAACACGACTAGGGCTTTCTTCATGTACTTCTTGCTTCCTTTTTTTAGAACTTGTACGACCTACCCTAGAGAATTCTTTTGATTTTCTCTTCCCCTTTTTCTTAGAAGACTCCCCTTTCTCAATTCTTGACTTTTTAGCCGCGGGTCCCCTTGTAGGTTTCCCTTTTGGATTTTCTATAGGTGCAGACAAGAATTCTAACCAATTCTGTTTCCCAGATTCTTTCTTTAGAAAATGGTGTTTAATTATCAAGTGTATCAATCCCTGGTACTTTATAGAAGATCCCCCCCTAGCTTTTACTCTCAAAATCATGGAAGAAATTTGCTAAAACAAGAATGCTGGAAAATTTATCCTAGTTGAAGGTTTTGTCTGACCATACCTCAAATGTATTAAAAGGCACATTCCTGGACCCAATATCGTGCCATACTGTCCTTCGCAGGTGAAGAACTTCATGAGCCACGTCGCAACAATACTCCAAGGCTCATCCAAATTGTTACGAGGAATGCCGCGTTGGTCCCCTTTATGCATCTGAATTTCTGGCCTTCTTTCTGGTTTATGATGAAATGCAACCACTAATTTCTCAAATTTAACCCGACCTTTGTTAACCGGTTTTCCTTCAGCTGGGATTCCAGAAATTTCACTTATAATTTTTGGGGTGACTTCAATTATCTATCCCCTTACCCTGGTGACATTCACATTAAAGTTTGTCACAAATTCCCAAATCATTTCTGGTTGGAAGCCTTCATACCGCATCACAAAATTTAGCCACCTAACTTCTTCAAGCAATATTTTGGTCTCAGAATCAAGATTGAAGTTCTCTGGTACATAATTTCTCTTATTCCCCATCTTTCTCTGTCGAAAATGGCAGACTTCACTAGCGGACTTTAACTGGCAGTCTGAATTACTTACCAAAAATGTGGAATGATTTGTTTCTTGATTTGGGAGCAGCCAATTTTGAAAATGACATGACGTGCCATTAATCTCCTGCATTTATTTCTTTTATTGCTCCGGATGATTCGCACGCTACAACTTGAAGCTTGCAATTCAATTCGTAAGGTTGGCAACATTTATTACACATGTCATCATGTACTTGGGAGGATTTTTGAAAAGACAACCGGATCATGAAAAGATCCGTTATCATTGACTGACATCATCCATGTCACATAATTCCTTATATCGACAATTTTCCACTTTTTGAAATGATTAAAAGTTGATTTATTACCATCATTAATTAACATTATGGCGGAGATGTCTAGATTTATAAATATTTACCTATTTTAAATTAGTCTAACTACCTTAGAAAATAAAATTCAAAAATAATATTTGCATTAAATGCACACCTTAATTTATTTCTATCCTTTGAGTTCTTCATGAGCCTTCAGGAGTTCATCAGGAGTCTTCAGGAGCTCTCAGGAGCTTGGAATCTTCAAGAGCTTTTCAGGAGCTATCGAGCAAAATGGAGTCTTTAGAGTCTTCAGTCTTCAAGATCTTCAGGAGCCTTTAGGAGCTTTTGAGGAGCTCTTCAGGAGCCTCCAGGAGCTTTTGAGGAGCTCTTCAGGAGCCTTCAAGAGCTTTTAGAAGTTAACTTAGATAGATCGCCATTTCTGGTTTTCAGTCATCATCATTTTTTTTTCGAAAGTAGACCGCCATTTGCTGGTTTTCAATTTAATTACATTTTTCTCAAGGTAAACCATCATTTGCTGGTTTTCAATCTACCTTGTTTATTTGTTCCTTCCTCAAAGGTTTAAAGATCTTCTCTCATGGAAAAGATGTCTTCCATGAGAAAATGTTCAATTCTGTGTTGCACTTCATCCAAAAATTCCTCCTTTGTTGCCGGCTTATGATAAGTTTTCAGTTGATGACCATTGACTAACATGACTCTCTTCTCTCCATCAATTGGAACCAATTGGACAACTCCATTCTCGAACACTTGTTGTATCTCATAGGGTCCTAACCATCTGGTATGGAACTTCCCTTTAAAATCTTTAAATCTGGAGTCAAATAACAACGCCCAATCTCCCTCTCTGAACTGTCTAGACACAATATGTTTATCGTACCATTCCTTTCTTTGCTTTTGAATCACTTCTGTATGCTGAAGTGCCTCCATTCTCATTTCATCAAGTCTATTAAGCTACAAAATTCTGCTTTTCTTTGCTTCTGGTAGATCAATCCCAACTTCTACTATTGTCTTCAATGTTTTCAACTCAAATTCTATTGGCATGACTGGTTTCTTTCCATACACAAGTTCATATGGGGAGAACCTAGTCGTTGTTTTCTAGGTGGTGTTATAGGCCCATACTGCTTCATCATCTAGCCTATCTACCCAATCTATTTTCCTCAGATAAACTATTTTTGTCAGAATATTCTCTAAATCTCTATTTGTGACCTCTACTTGTCCATTCGCCTGTGGGTGATAAGGCAAAGATTTTCTGTGAATTATTTGGTACCTGTGCAAAAATGCTTCCTTCATTGCTAACACAAATTGTGGTCCCTGATCTGAAACAATCTCTCTGGGTACACCAAACCTTTGGAGAATTTTCTTGTACAGAAAGTCTGCAACTTTATCTTCTTTTGCTGCTGCTAATGCCTTCACCTCAGCCCATTTTGTTGCATAATCGGTACAAACAAGGATGTATCGCTGCCCTCTTGAAGGTGGATCTACTGGCCCTACAAAATCGATGCCCCATTTTTCAAATGGTTCGAGAGCTATTTGTAGCTAAAGCAGCATCTCCATGGTTGGTGTAGGCCTCCCCATTCTTTGGCACTCATCACAGTTTTTGAAAAAGAATGAAACATCCTTTGTCATTGTTGGCCAAAAGTAGCCAGCTCCTAAGATTTTGTGAACTGTTCTCATAATTGAATAGTGTCCTCCTTCAAGTTCGTGATGGCATGCATGCACTACATCATAAACTTCCAACTCTGTTACACATTTGCGTAAAACATGGTTAGGGCACAATTTAAATAGAAGACCATTAATCCATTGAAATTTGGAACTTTTACGGATTAACCATTTTTTTTGCTTTTGACTAAATTGACTTGGATATTTTCTTGTAACAAGGTAATTTTCCAAATCAGAAAACTATGGTGGATGAATTGATATAGAAAATAAGTGTTCATCTGGGAATGTATCATCCGCTAGTTCTTGGTTATACTGCAAAAAAATTCTGGAAAGAAAGTCAACAACAACATTGTCTTTTCTAGGCTTATCAATGATAGTTACATCAAATTATTGCAATAAGAGTAACCATTTGATAATGCGTCCACCTACTACAACTTTATTCATTAGATATCTGATTGCAGCATGGTCTGTATGTACGTAGATTTTATAGCCTGTAATATAATGCCTGAATTTATTTATTGCATATACTATAGCTAAAAATTCCTTTTCTGTTGTTGTGTAGTTTCTTTCAGCAAGATTTAAGTTTTTGCAAACATAGTAAATTGCATGCATGGCATCATTGTCATCTTGTTGTCCTAATACTGCTCCAATGGCCAAATTAGATGCATTTGCATGAATGTGAAAAGGCTCTCCCCAAACTGGTCCTTTGATAATGGGGGAAGTTGTTAGGGCTATCTTAATTGTTTCAAAGGATTTCTGACAATCCCCAGTCCATACAAATTCCTCTTCTTTCTTGAGCAGGGTAAACAGTGGTGATGCAATTTTACTAAATCCTTCTATAAATCTTCTGTAATACCCTGCATGCCCAAGAAAACTTCGTACTCCAGTTTGGTTCTTAGGGATTTCAATGTTTTGTATGATCTCAACTTTCTTGGGATCAACCTTTATCCCATCTTTTGAAATGTGATATCCCAAAACAATTCCCTTCTCATCATAATGAAACTTTTTTTATGATTGAGTGATAACCTATGATATTTACAACATTGTAAAACCTTTTCTAAGTTTTCTAATGCTTCATCAAATGTTTTAGCATGGACTGTAAAGTCATCCATATAGATTTCTACACAAGAAGTGGTGAAATATGCAATTATTGCAAGTACTGCTCTTTGGAATGTTGCTAGCGTATTGCATAGTCCAAATGGTAAGACTGTATATGCGTACGTACCCCAAGGATAGGTAAAGGTGGTTTTGTATTGATCTTCAGGGGCTACTTGGATTTGGTTATATCCACTAAATCCATCAAGAAATGAGAAGTAGTTGCTACCTGCTAGGTTGTCTAGTACTTGGTCGATAAATGGCAATGGGAAATGGTCTTTTTTCGTGGCCTTATTCAATTCTCTATAGTCTATGCAGACTTTCCATTTACCATTTTTCTTGGGAACTATAACCAGTGGAGAGACCCACTGACTATCAGATATTGGGTATATAAATCCTACATTAAGCAGCTTCTCAATTTCTTTTTTAACAATGTCTCAAAGAACAGGATTAATACGCCTTTGTCCTTGTCTTATCGGTCTGACATCTTCTATGTAGATGTGATGACTATAGATTGAAGGATGGATGCCTCTCATATCGGTATATTCCCAAACAAACGCTTCAGTGTTTTTTTCTAAAGTTTCTTTCAATTTTTCTTCTTGCATTGGGGATAAGGTTGAATTGATATTGAGGGGTTTATCTCCAGCTACTGTAATCTCCTTTGTGTCTGTTTTGGAATTTATTGATTTCTCAACAAGAGTATTCAGGGGGCAACAATGTTGTCCATGTAATGTTGTTTGATAATTTTCTTGTTCATTTTCTAAAATTTACCCTTGTTCTTCACATTCTTGAATATGTTCACTTATAGTTACCATTGCTAATTCCACAATACCATCACCTTCTGATTCTAAATATTCATCCACCCAAAGTTGAGTGTCTGTTTGTATTGATGGTTGTGCAGGTGGATAAAGTGACAATTCTTTTTGTTTTTGTCCATTTGATATTATCATGCTTCCTGATCTATAGTCAATTAAGGCTACAATGGTAGCCAACCATGGTCTACCTAATATGATTGGATATCCAGAATCTTTCCTTCTGGCCTTGAGAACCAAAAAGTCAACTGGGTATTCCCACGTATCAATTGTGACCATGATCTCTTCAATAATGCCCTCTGGTTTTGTAGTTGATTGGTTAGCCAACTGTAAAACAATTGTTGTTGGCTGAATTGTTGTCATCCCTAGCATTTCAACTGTATCAGATGTAATGACATGTATGGCAACTCCTAAGTCAATTAGGACATTTGGTATTTCAATTCCATTGATACTTAGTGTTATTACAGGGCTACTAGGATCATTATATTTCTGTGGAAGCAGTCTTCCTGATAACACATCAGTAAGTTTAGTCCCTACTTGAATTGTTGAAGGAATTTTCTTTTTCCTTCTTGGCGTCTTCATGCAAGGGAATTTTACTAACTGATTTATCTTTGGTATATCTTTGATTTCCTGTAACAGAGGTATCTCAATGTTAATCTTTTTCAACTCTCTTAGAAGTTGAGAATCGACTACATTCATGTAATTGGGGGAAGTGGTTTGAGGAGTGATTTTCTCTTTGTTTAATCTCTCTGGATAGGGAGCTTGATTGACTGTTTGTTTCCCTTCCAAGGTTTTTCTTCATTTGTATTTTCATTTTATTCCCCTGTTTCTGGAATTTTCTCAGTTGGTGCTGTTTGCACATTTCAAATTCGCAACTATATGTCGTTAACATCTATAACATTTACATTAGGGTAGTTTGTATCAGTCTGTGTGTTTTTTGGATTGGCAATTGGTTGAGTTGGCATTTGGGGTTGATTCACTTGATCATTTGGAGCATTAGGGGCATTAAGGGCTGGAGGCGGTTGTCCCCAGGGGCGTTTTTGTCCCTAATTTTTCCATGGTTGGAATTGATTTTGATTTTTTTGCCATGAGGATTGATTTGCTTACCACTATGGTTGCTGAGTAGCCTGCCACTGGGATTGGTTCCATTGGGGATTCATCCATTCTGGTTGTCCCCAATATGTAGGTGGGGGTTGTGGCTAATATTGGGGGTCCATTGATTTTGGTTCTGCCATGGGTTTTGATTCCAGTTTGACTGAGAACCATATTGTCTTTGATTTGTGTTATACCCTTGGTTTTGAGGTCTTTGGATGACATAATTGAGCTCTTCTTTTACCACTTGTGGTTTCTTGAGATTGCTTTTTATCCCTGCTAAAAGATTACAGGAACTGGTCAGGTGTGTTTTTTCACAAATCTCACAAATTTCAACCTGATTTAATGGACATTCCCTCAAAAGGTGTTTTCCCCTACATTTGGAGCAATAAATTGACAATAGTTCAGTGGTTTTTTTATCTCCTTGTATGCTAAGATGCAAAAGTAGATTAGTCTTCATGTTCGCCAATTCTTCCATTACCTCTGCTATTTCAATGGTGTGAGCCTTTTTCCTTCTGGAGTTCCTAGTCCCCACTCTAGTTCTAGAGTAGTTCCTACAGATTTCAAGAATGTCATGTAGTGAAAGTTTGTTAATGTATCCCTTTCCCATTAAATTCAAGGACTCTCTTGACTCATCTTCAATCCCTCCCAGGAAAATTATTTTAGTGATTTCATTATCCAGCCCATTAGTGCACCTTTGATGCACAAATTGGAATCTATCAGAATAGTCTTCTAGAATTTCGTCTTCTAGTTGCCTCATATGAAACAATTCCTCCTTCCTATCCCTCACTCGATAGTAATCTTGGTATTTGTCCAAGAATTAGGTCTCCATCTACTGCCAAGTCCTAATCGTTCCTAATCCTAAACCCATGAACCATCTTAAAGCTGATTCTTTCAAAGTAGAAGGAAACAAATTCAACTTTTGATTATCTATTGAATAATCATAGGTTTGGCATAAATTTTTGAATTCAAATAGGAATTGATCAGGGTCTTCTGCAGTCTTTCCCCTAAATGTTGGTAGCACTAAGGGAAAAATGTTTTTCATAGGAGGTTCATCAAGCTGTCTTTCAAGATTGATAGGATTTGAAAAGGTCCTATTTGTTGGGGGACGTATTGGTTGGTCACCCTTTTCTTCTCCTGGAAATGGATTTCTGTTCTCTTCTTGATTTTCAATGGGGTGTTCTTGATTAATTTCTTGATTTTCAATCTGGTATTGTTGGATATCCTCTTGATTAAAATCAAGATTTCTTCTAATGTCAACATTTTGTGGAAGAAACCTTCCTAGTTGGTCTCTGTTTCGTCTCATCCACAATTTCAAATCTCTCTTCCCTATCAACAATAAGGCTTCACACTAAATAGCCAAATTGTTTAAGTATCCCTGACAACGACACCAAAAATGATGGGCAAGGTCGTTGATGTCACAACTTGCATCATTTAATCAATTTATTTATCAAACTAGGTGTGTCTCAGAGCAATATGCGATAAGGATAGTTGTCACAAATTATTTTGGGGGGGTTTGCACTGTAAACAGTGACTTTAGGTATCGTTTTACCTACTTCAGGAGCTTTCAGGAGCTAAACTGTAGCGACTGATTCCTAAGATTTAAGTCTATCTTATCTTCTAATTTAAAATACCGTTGACTTATTTCTGACTTTATTGAACTTGATTTAGACCAATTCATGGAGGTAATTAATGATTACTTTAATCCTTAATCTAAAACATGAAATCCAAATTAATTCTATTTTACTTTTAAAAGAAATCCATAATTTAATTGCTGGAATTTAAACGCTAAATTAAGAGCAGGAATGAACTGTAGAAAAATGACGATTATTCTAGAAAGCATAAAAGAGAATCTCCATGATTTTTTTTTAACAAACTTCAACTCCATCTTCCCATAAATTCCTAACATTGCTTTAATGAAACTTAACAAAGAAACATTAGGTTTAACTAATTCGAACAACATATAAATCTAATTTATCTACTAAACCTGTTAACGATTCTAATAATTCAATCCAACGATTCTAATAAATGAATCTAACCATTCTGAAAATTTAATCTAACAATAATAAATTGAAACCTTGAATGATAATTTTAAACATAAGTAATTATCTGATTTTAACATTCACTAAGGTAGAAGATGATTTCAACGATTGAACAATTCAAAATCAATTTCTACTGCAGATTTAATACTAATGAATCAAGAAAATAACATAACTTAACAAAAATACTATGAGATCGTTCCAAAGGTTGAGCGGGCCCTACTCTTCCTCAGGTAAGATCTTTTAACACAGTGAATTGATTAACTTATTGCTTCCCTTCTCATTGATCAAAAGTAGAATGCAAAACAAAGTATTGCTTGTGATTATAGAAATTCTGATTGCAAATTATCTAACTCATAACTAAAACCAAAGCATGGATATTTATAATAATATCCTTATTAGCTTCTATCATGGTGTTAACTGCCAAAACTTAAGGTGACCAACTAAAAGTTACAAATAAAACTTAAAATAGAACTGAAGTGGACTAAGGAGGACTATGCTAGAACTATACCAGATTGGTGTTGGAAGTAAAAGTTCCACAACGGACTATAAGGAAGTCGATTCAGACTTTGAGTGACTCATCATCCAGCAGGGCCCATCTATGGTGTAGTTATTCCACATGATTAAACAAAATTTTTTACCATATCATCAATCTTTAAGATACACTGTTAAAAACCCTTAAGAAAAGGACAACAATCATGGTAATAAAGATCAACGTAACATAATTATCTCATCCAAAATCATCATAAAGTGATGCATTTAACATAAGCTATCACTTCCAATATATTCACTAATTTAGCTAAACATAAGGTAAAATAAGCAATATGTTAATCTATTGTCTACCGCCAGTCATGTCAATTAACAATAACAAGTCTTTTTAAACATAAAAATATTTAAATGAAAGTATTTCATATCTCCCATCAATAACATTATTATTTATGGTTTTGTTATTATTGAGTATGGAGTTATGATTATGATTAGGATTTAATTAGGGTTAGGTTTCAATTAAAATTCTAAAATAAAGCTTGGAGTTAGTGTTAGGTTTAGGTTACAGTTTATTTAAGGTTAAGATTACAATTTTTTCAAGGTTAGGGTTTAATTAGGTTTACTATTCAATTATGGTTAGAGTTAGGTTTCATTTAGGATTAGGGTTAGGTTAGTGTGAGGGTTATAGAATCAATTAAGTTTATGGTTCGTGTAGGGTTATAATTATTGTTAGAGTTTAATTAGGGTTAGAGCTAGGTTTGACATTACAATTTAGTTATGATTAAGGTAGGGATTAGCCTTCAATTATGCTTACAATTTAGTTAGTATTAGGTTCATTTAGGGTTAGGAATAGGGTTCACTTAGAATTAGAGTTACATTTTAATTAGGGTTGAATTAGTCTTAGTTTTTGATTAGGGTTATATTTTATGTAATTTATTAAAGATAGGGTTCTGCATAGAGCTTATATAATGGAAACTTATTTAGGATTATGATTCTATTAGAGTTAAATTATGGTTAGGGTTACAGGTAGGATTTAACCAGAGTTAGGATTCAATTAAGGTTTTGATTAGGGTTCAGTAAAGGTTACTGTTAGGGTTCAATTTTAATTTGGATAATGGTTATGGGTTAATTAGGGATAGATAGGTTTTTATTAAGGTTACTATTAAGGTCATGGTTAGTTTTAAATTGGGGTTATTAGCATTAGGGTTTAATAAGGGTTATGGTTAGGGTTCATTAAGGGTTATGGTTAGGGTTCATTAGGCTTAGGGTTCAAATATGGTTTAATTAGGGTTAGGGTTAGTGTTAATATCATGGTTAGAGTTAGAATCAGGGTTAGGATTACAATAGAATTAAGGTTTATTTATTGTTAGGGTTAAAGTCATAATTAGGTTTTATTATGGTTATGGTTCAATTACAATTGGTGTTAGGGTTAGGATTAGGATTAATCATTAGGGTTCAATCATTTTTAGGGTTAGGATTACTCATTAAGTTTTAACTAAGGTTAGGGTAAGGTAGGGTTCACTTAGGGTTAGGGTTAAGATTAGGGCTATAGGATAAAGTTTGGGGTAAACGTTAGGGTTAGAGTTCAGGTCAGGTTATGACTCAACTATGGTTAAGGTTAGAGTTCAATTAGTGTTACACACAATTAGGGTTATGATTAGGATTAAGGTTATGTTAGGGTAAGGCTTTAATTAGGGTTAGGATTTAATTTTAGGATTAGGGTTCAATGAGTATTAGAATTAGAATTAGGGTTTTAATATTAAAATAATAATAATAATTATGAATAGAGTTAGAAATATGGTTAGGGTTGAAACTAGAATTAGGGATATAGTAAGGGTTAGGGTTACAAATAGAATTTAAGTGTTAGGGATATAATTCAATTAGGATTAGGGTTCAACAAGGGTTAAGCTTAGGGCTTAATTATGGTTAAGATTAAAGTTAGGTCAAGGTTAGGGTTTTATCTTAATTAGGGTTAGGGTTACCTGGTTTAATGTTATAGTTACAAGTAGGGTTTGTGTTAGAATTATGATTATGAATAGGGTTATAGTTAGGTTTAGGGTTACAACTAGGATAAGTGTTAGGGTTAGAATATAATTGGGGTTAGGGTTCAATTAGGGTTCTAGGATGAAGCTTGGGGTTAGCATTAAGGTGAAGGTTGAGGTTAGAGTTAGAGTTAAATTAGGGTTAAGGTTCTAAAATAAATCTTGGGGTCAACATTAGGGTTAGGGTAAGGGTTAGGTTTGGGTTTCAATTATGGTTTGGGATCAATTAGGGTTAGGGTTCAAGTTTGAATAGGGTTGAATTTCACATAAGGTTAGGGTTAGGGTTCCAAGATAAATATTATGGTTAGGGTTAGGGTTATAATTATATTTAGGGTTAGGGTTAGAATTCAATTCATATTTAATTAGGGTTACAACTAGGGTTTATATTCAATTAGGGTTAGGGTTCAACAATGGTTATGATTAGGGACCGATTATGGTTAAGGTTAAAGTTAGGTTAAGGTTAGGGTTATGTCTTAATTAGGGTTAGGATTATCACTTAATGTTATAGTTACAAGTATGGTTTTTGTTAGAATTAGGGTTATGAATAGGGTTAGACTTATAATTAGGGTTATTAGTGTTAGGGTTCAAATAGGGTTAGGGTTACACTTAGGATTCAATTAATTAAGGTTTAATTAGAGTTAATTAGGACCAGGGTTCAATTAATGTCTTACATGTTGTAACTAGCATAGATATCTTTAATAAATCTATATAAAATATGTTGAGAGATATCCTAATTCTATATCTAACTATAAACTTAACATTAACCCTAACCTTAAAAATTAACTATAAACCTAACTCAAACCATAATCATGAACCTAAGCATAATCATAATTTTATTTTTAACCCTAACCCTAACCCTAATCCTAAACCTAACACTAATATTAACCCTAAAAATAACCCTAAGCCTAACCTTGACCCTAATCCTAACCTTAACCTTAACTATAATCTTGACCCTGACTCTATGTCTAACTATAACCTAACTAGAACCTTAACCCTAAACCTTACCCTAATTCTATCTCTAATAGTAACTTGAATCCTAATCCTAAACTTAACCTTAAATCTAATCATAATCTTAACCCAAACACAAACCCTAAGCCAATATCTAATTGTAACCCTAACCCTAATTCAATCTCTAACCCTAACCCAAATCTTAACTCTAACCTTAACCTAACCCTCACCCTAACTCTAACCCTAACCCTCACCCTAATCCTAACTCTAATTTTAATCCGAACCCTAACCCTACTTTTATCTGTAACTGAAACCCTAACCCCAACCCTAATCCTTACCCTAATTCTAATCATAATTTTATTTCTAACCCAAGCCCTAACCCTAACCCTAATCCTATGCTTAACCCTAATCTTATCCCCAGCCATAACTTTAATTTTAACCCTAACCCTAACCCTAATCCTATGCTTAACCCTAATATTATCCCCAACCATAACTTTAATTTTAACACTAACCCTAACCCTAACCCTACCCCTTATTCTAACCCTATCTCTAATTCTAACCCTAACCCTAAAACTTACCCTAATCCTAAGCCTAAACCCAAACCTAATCCTAAGTCTATCTCTAAACCTAATCCTAACCCTGTTCCTAATTCTATCTCTAACCCTAATCATAATCATAATTATAATCCTAATTCTATCTCTAACCCTAAATCTAACCATTACCCTAATCCTAATTTTATCTTTAACCCTAACCCTAATACTAATTCTAGCTTACCCTAACCCTAATCCTAATTATTTATCTAGCCCTAATGCTAACCAGAGTCTTAATTTTATCTCTAACCCTAACCCTATTCCTAATTCTATCTCTAACCCTAACTCTAACTATTATAGTAACCTTTTCTCTAACCCTAACCCTAACCCTAACCCTAATCCAAACCCTAATTCTAATCGTAACACTAACCCTTATTGTAATCCTAATTTTATCTTTAACTTGAACCTTAATCCTAATTCTATCTCTAATTCTAACCCTAACCCTAATCTTGACCCTATCTCTAACTTTATCCTTAACACTAACCCTAGCACTGACCCCATCCCTAGCCCTACACTTGATCCTAATTCTATCTCTAATCCTAATCATAATGCTAATCTTGACCCTAATTCTAATCATAACCTTAGCCCTAATTCTATCTCTAACCATAACCCTAACACTATCCTGAATCCTAATTTTATCTCTAACCCTAATCATAATTGTAATCTTAATTCTATCTTTAACCCTAACCCTAGCCCTATTCCTAATCGTAACCCTAACCCTAATCATAACCCTAACCCTAATCTTAATGCTAACTCTAACCCTAACCTTAATTATAACCATACCATTAACATGACTAACCCTAACCCTAATTCTAACTGTAATTCTATTTCTAACCCAATCCCAAACCCTAACCCTAATCCTATGCTTAACCCTAATCTTATCCCCAACCTTAACTTTAGTTTTAACCTTAACCCTAAGGGTGTGTGCAAGAAGTTGAGTCCACGAAACGTGGAAGTTTCTTGCCTTAGACAAAAAATTGAAATCGGCATCGAACAAACGGGATCCCGTTACGGTTCGGGATCCCGAGCCTGAAACCAAACGGGATCCCGCTTTTTAGAAATCAGGATCCCGTTTCCCTACGGACTCCGAACCAATGAACACGGAACGGGATCCCGATTTATAAGAAACGAGATCCCGATTTATAAAATACGGGATCCCGAGTTGTATAAATCGGGATCCCGAGTTGTATAAATCAGGATCCCGTTTTATACTGCTATTTATTTTTTTAAAAAAGAACAGTTTTCACTGCTCTGCGAACGGGACCCTGAGTGCATTGGCGACAGCGACCCCACGACCAGCTACAGGTATGCCACCTAAACACCATTTCTTTGCATTTTTTTTTTGAATTAAAATTTTAAATGAAATACGTTAATTTAGCATGTATTTTTTTTAATTTTTGTCACGTTTTAATCATTTTTTTAATTTTTATAGTAGAATTCAATATTTAGATATTTTTTGATAAAAATGAAAAAAAAATGTTGAATTGTGTTTTAGAAACAAAATTTAACTTTTAAATATTAAATTGTTCAATTAAACCCAAAAAAAATTGATTTTGAAAACCCTAACTGAAATAAAACAAAAAAAATTGTATTTCAAAACCCTAGAAATCGAAATGAAATAAAAACATTGCATTTACAAATCCAAATCGAGCTTTTTGAAACCTTGAATTTAAATCAAACGAAAAAAATTGAATTTGAAAACCCTAGTTTGAATTGAAACGAAAAAATTTCATTAAAAACCCTAATTGTTTAAAACTGAAACCCTAAATTGAATTGAAACAAAAAAAATTGTTAAAACCCTAAATTTGAATCGAACAAAAAATCATTCACATTGCTTAAATGTTTTAAATTTTATTTGCTTTGTATGGAAAAAACGATATATATTAAACTTTAGTTTCAATTTTAAATTATAATTAGATTAGAAATCAATATGTTAAAGAATGGTTAAAATTCATAAAGTTTATCTTGATGTTTGTTTGAAAATTTAATTAACAAATTCGTAAATCTAAACACGTACAATCGATTCCAATTGACACTAACTTGCAACTCTAAATTATGCCAAGGGCCACCCAAACTTCACCCTAAGTTTGCTAAACCCTAGACCCTAAACTGTAAAATCTAAACCCATAACACTAAAGCATTTGAAATTTATGAACCCTAGACCCTAATCTTTCATTGGACATACCTAAAATTATGTAGGTTCAATGTCAAGAATGGGTCTATTTGGTAGATTTATGAAAACTATTTTAAATATCTAGAATGCCATAAAAGTATAATTATAGCAATTCCAATTGGAAACACTTGGGTACATATATATCGTATGAAATTTAAATCTAGGAAGGTGTCTATCATATAGGTGAGTTGATAATACATGGAAAGAGGTTTGTATGTGAATATATGTATTAAGAAAAACATAGCACATGACCTCTATAGGATTTTTAAGATGTGATCCTAGATAATAATCCACCCATCCTCAATCATAATGGATTATTTAGCAATTAAGAGAGATTCAATTTAACCATAAAATTACCTATATTTTGATACTATATAGATTTATGTGGAAGGATAGAAATGCATCAATATGCTTTGTGCCATATTTTATGAATATTAATATTTAAGAAAAATCTAGATAAGATTGACCTAAGTAGATGATTTATGTAAGGGATTTTTAGTGAACAAGTGACACACCATGGAGATTGGGATGGTATTTAAATTCTTATTTATAAATATAGTGTACCCCCTTTAAATTTGTATTTGGTTTTTATAATGAGTTGAAATTATCAATGTGTTACATAAAAGAAATTTGTGCTTAGATATATTTAAATTAGATAATAAAGATATAGTTATATAAAATAGGGAATCCAACATGAGGAATAAACCTAAATAATGTGCCATTGTGTGCATCTAATTTATGCCAATGATTTAGTAAGAGTGATCGTCTAAGAGGATGAAATAAGCCTTGAAAAATTGTAAGATCTAACACTATTTTAATGTAGTTTTATATGTGTGTACATGTCCACTATGTTTTTTGAGTTTATGTTAAAATGTAAGATAAGGAGGATTGGTGGATATATTTGAAATCTAAAGAAAAAACAAAAATGATGTGAATATATAGATATATATTTTTAAAATGATTCTTTAACTTATCTATATTAAACATTGTATATTATCTCTATATTACTATCATGGCTTGATTTTCATTATGTCTACTAAATGTTGCTATATTTATTCATTGTTGTAATTAAATTATAGGGCTCAATGTGTAATCTATTTTACATCAAATTTTATAGTAGACTTATAATCCTAGAATGTTTGTAAATTTAATAGCTAACAAATAACTTGATAGGTGCAACTAAAAACCAAAAAGTGTGGTTTGATTTATCTCCATTAGGCTGGAAAGCTAAAAAATCTACTAGGTTTATCCCTATTAGGTTGAAAACCCAAAAGTGTAGCTTAATAAGTACAAGTGGTGAAAACTCACAAAAGCACTAGAAACTAATCTTTGCAAAACTACCCTTGACATATCAAAAAAAGCCAAAGGTCACCATATGTCATACCTGTATAGGTTGTATAGTTATATTAGATACCTTATAGTATCTCCTATTGGTTAAATATGTTTGAAGATGACATTAGCGACACATCCCTACATTTATATGAGATATATTATTAACATGTCGTGTTACACATATGCTAAGATACTCAAATATGGATAAGGAGAACTAGGGAATATATATTAGAAGAGAAAGATATACTAAGCTATCCAATATTATATTTTTGTACTTAGTGTAGAAGAGAAATTCTAGACCAAGAATGCAAGTGCAAACTCAATACTCTACTTCTAATGAAAGGTAAATAAAATAATGAAAGATTAGAGAAGCATAATAGGTTCCATAACATTCTTTTATGGCTCTAAATGTATGTGTTGATGTTGCTCTTTGGTTCTCTAATGTGATAACATATACATACAAATTTTATCATATGGAAACATTTGGGGATGTCATTATTTTATAGAGTTGAGGGGAAAGGAATGGAGGACTAGGTTTTTTTGGAATCGAGGACTAGAATTTCATGAGAGAATTTTTGAATTTGAATTTGAGAGGGAAGAGAGAATTAAATGTAGGTGGTTGGGTTGATGGAGGGCTTGTGTTGACTTGATTAGGTAGATGGGAATAATTGAATGCTAATTTGAATTTGGATTGAAGGTAGTTGGAAATGAATGGCTATGATTAGTCTAATTGATTTGATGGCTAGGATAGATTATTAATTTCATTTTAGATTTGATGAAGTGGAAGTAAGTTACATTAGTTTGAGTTTGGATTGGTGATTTGGAATTATTTTAATTTTAAGCTATGGATGTGACATGATTATCCCCTTAATGGTTGATTAAAAGTTAGGATTTGGGGATTTTAGCTAATTAAATAATAAACTCTAAAGTCTAAACCGTAAACCCTAAAGCCATCATTTTTTCTTAGGCTCTTAATGAAATTTGGTTGTCTTAGGCAACTCCACCAAATTTCATTACCTTATGCCATGTAATTGTTTCCTAGGATCTTGCAGCATGTAGATCCCCTTAAGCTATCCTATTACCTTAAACCCTAAACTCTAAAGTCTAAACCCTAAACCCTAAAGCCATCATTTTTTCTTGAAAGGCTGTTAATGAAATTTGGTTGCCTTGGGCAACTTCACCAAATTTTATTCATTTGAGCCATGCCATTTTCTCCTAGGACCTCACTAGACGTAAATCCCCTTAAGCCATCCTGCCACCCTAAATTGTAATTCAATTTTCTTAAGGGGTTCCAATATGACATTTCTTAAGGGGATCAAAGAAGTTCTTAAAATTTGGTGATCAAAGTTGCCCAAGGCCCAACCAAATTTAACAATAATAAGATCCTGCAAGATTATACAATATCAATAGTTAATTGTATTTTCATTCAAATAACATGTGCCTTAGACATATAAATGAGGCTTACATATAATTTTATCATTTGTATTCAATTATTTAAGGCCATTTATATTGAATGGTTTAACTTGGTATTTCCTAAACATGTATCTTACATCTTGAAATTACAAATCTAATGCAGGTTCACTCATATCTTGAAGATCACATGGATCCATTCAATAATATTCGCAATCCACCTCCACGCCATCCATCTCCAACACCTTCACCTCCACCTCCGCCCACTCCACCTAGTAACCCCCCACCTCCACCACCTGAAATCAATGAGCATGCTCGTTTGCAAGCACAAATCAATGCTTCTGCTAGAACCATCCAAGATCAAATCAACATTATTCAAAATGAAGAATGTGTCGCACCTCCTGTGAGGATGTTTGCATCTAGGATGCAAACCCTTGTTGATGCTGTCAAGGCTATGGATGGGATCGTAGATGAGCATCGACAATGGCTAGAGGAGAGGAGAACTCCTAATTTTGAAAAGGAAAACACAAAGAAATGAATATCTATGTAGTAGAGAGCCATAATAGTTTATAAATTAAAACAATGATCTTAAATAGTTATGAATTTATAAATTTGGTGAGCGATGGATATTTTGTGTGATGAATTTATAAATTTGGTTCCAAATGGATATTTTTAGTGACATGAATTTATGATTTTGGTTCTAGATGGATATTTTTAGTGACATGGATTTATGAATTTGGTGGAATTTATGAACTTATAATGAATAATATATAATAGTATATATTTTATGACTATCTATTAGATCATGATTTCTCCTGCTGAAAGATTTCTCTTGCTGAAAAATTGTAATATATGTGTGTGTGTTAGACATAAAATGAGCTTTTGTGAATGTTTCAAGTTTATTGCTTAGTATGTATGTGCATGTGATAAAAATTTGCATAATAGTTCTTAAATTTTGAAATTTGTATATGTATGTATGTATGGTTTAGTTTAATGATTTGTGCATGCAAACTATGCATCATTATTTTTGTTAAATGTACATGTACATACATTTAATTTTTAATTTTGTATGGACATGCTCTTGGTTCGAACTTGATATTACTGTATATTTCAATTAAATATATATGCTTATATGTTGCTTTCAAATCCTATTTCAATTAAATATATGATCTTAATTTTTGTATGCACATGGACTATTTTGTATGATTTTAATCTTGATTGCACATTATATCAAGCATATGTCATGGATGATTTTTAGCCAACATTGTTGTCATGCTCATTCCTGAGCCACAGCTAGATCCGCCTCCCTCCCCCTCTCCACCTCCACCTCCACCTCCACCTCCCCCTCCCCCTCCCCCTCGTATGCCACCTCCAACACCTATGGCATCTGATGAGGCTCGCTTGAGAGAACGAATAAATGATCAAGTCGCATCCTTATAGACACAAATCAATGCTATGCAGAGTCGAGCATTGATTGCTCCACATGTGAGACGTTTTGCATCTGTAATGCAAAACGTTGTTGATTCCATTAGGATGATCGATTCTGATCTTGATAGGCATCGACGAGAGAGAGAACAAATGAGACAATTTTATTCTGATGGTCTCTCTTATAAACAAATATTAGACCTTAATAACAAAAGCCCATCAGCCCCTACTTTCTTGACCCGGGTTACCCGACAACCCATTCCACCCAACAAATCCTAGAGGAGAATATCCATGAGGGTGGTGCATACATCCTGGATGATTGCATTTTTGGGATCGATGGTATATGGTTTTGATAGTCCCCACATACTAGTGGGAGTGCCATTGTATTTTGAGAAAATTGTATGTAGAGTTTGTTTTGGGGCAAAAGCAATTATTTTGATTTTAAATCATTTTAGGGTGTTGGTGGCGGCATGCCACAATAAAGGTTAGGGGCAAGGGTTGATCCCCATTGCCCCGTGCATGTATAGTCCCTTGTTGCTCATGGTCCTCCCATTCTCGCACATGTACATCATCGAGTTCTAGTCTTGACATTAGGTTCCTTAGTACACTCACAGGAGACCTTGATTAGCACGCTTCTGCGATAGTGAGTGGGGAGCATAGAGACAATGATGATGATGGAGGAGTTTTTTATGGAGCTTGTTCGAGTACCGCTCTAGGAGTGTCGAGGCCTGTCCCCATATATGTACTAGTTTTCATCAAGTATGCTATGGACCTGATGGGGCTACACCTAGTTCGAGGAGTGGGCGAGGAGGAATACAGTGGTTCATCACGGTAGCATCAGTTCGTTGTAGAGTTCATAAATGTGAGAACATCACCCTGAGGACACTACGACATAGGTATAAATATGCATCTAGATGTGCGAACTCATTTTATAATAATTTTTATGGTTGTATATATCAAAGAAAAGTTTGCAATACATTTTAACAATCAATTTTTTTGGTGTATAGATGACACTTTCGATGCAAGGGCAATCATCTATACCACGAGTACATATATCGACACCGGTCATACTTGGCAACCCTTATGGGGTATTTTGATTTCATTTTTTAAAATTATATATGAAATCATAAATTATTTAACATGAGTTTTAAATTTATAATTGAATCACATATATGTTTCAAATATTCATGTTGGTTTAGGTGAGTCAATCGACATCCACGTCGATTCCTCCTAAGGGATTGTCAAGCACTCCTCCACTATCGAGCGACATAGATCATGGGCAGGTACATTCATATTGTAAATTTGTTTAAAGTTTACATTAGTATATAGTTACAATTTTATGAGTTTTGAATTCACTAGATATATGAAACGCATGCATGTACACTTGTAAATATTATAAGCATTAAATGTATATGTACATGTATGTCTAGGTTGATACCACAATAAGAATGGGCATTAGGCAAACATTTGATGTTGCAGTTACTCGTGAGGCCACTGATTTCCAGGTTGTTTACAAAACTTTCTAAAAAAATATGCAAACTTGAATATATATGTATATATTAACCTAATTGAATTGTACATGCTTTAATTTTGATCTTGTAGGACTTTGTTGGTGCAACTTTCAGCCCTAACCCAGACATAGTTACACCACCAGGAGGACATGTAGAGCATCAAAAATATAGGTTTTGTTTTCATTTTAAAGAAAATGATCATTTTGATTTTCATTTGCAACAAAAGATTTTTCTTTTTTGTTTTCAACAAATTCTATAAAAGTTTCATTTCTTTGAATATAGTCAATGTCAACATCATTATATCCAACTTCTTGTAAATCTTCTACAAACAAATTTACCATGTCACTAACATGTGGATTTGAAGACGTACCTGGATTTTTGTATATTGAAACATTCTCCATAGCATTCAAAGAGAGATTTGAAGACATAGTAGGACTTGTTTGTATAATCATATTCTTCTCCAAATTGACTCCTTACAAATTAGCTTCATCTACAACTATGGTATCTTCAATGTTTTCATCTTCAATAGTTGTTGAATTGGTTGCTCCACCATCGCTCATTGATTTTATTCTCATTCTTCTTTGTCTTTTTCTTTGTCTCTCTTTTTCCCTATTTGCTTCAACTTCTTGAGGAGTCAATGTCTTTCTTTCTCTTATTACGAAATTTATCTCCCATAATTATAAAATTCTCAAGCACAAATGAATGTTAATAGTGAAATACTTCAAAATATTGAATCCAAATTGGAAGTTGAATACCTATTACGGAAAAATTATTCCTCTTGTGTTCCTCAAAAAATATAGAAAACTACCACAATTCCACTTTAAAAATTGTTTTCTTTATGCTTCCTTTGAAAAATTCAATCCATATTGCAAATTTCACATCAAAAGTGGTGTAGATGATGCTCCCTTTGATAAAATCAATAAAAAATCAAATTGACTACCTGTAAATACAATAACTTATGAAAAATAATTGATTTTTAGTGCTCTCGGCGGTACATGTGAAGTTGCAAAGTTGCAGAGTTGACAGTAATTGTGAATAGTGTTTTTAAATAATATAAACGGGATCCCGTCTATAAAACGCGATCCTGTTTATAATAAAACGGGATCCCGATTACCAAACGGGATCCTGTTTACTAATAAACGGGATCCTGCTCAATAATCAGGATCCCGTTCACTAAAATCCAGTCTGTGAGCCGTTGTAAAGGCAACGGGATCTCGTCTTATAAATGGGATCCCATTACCTTTACAACGGGCAAAATAGAAATGGGATCCCGATTATGACACGGGATCCCATTTATTAGTAAACGGGATCTCGTGTCATAATCGGGATCCCATTTTTTTAAATTTGAATTTTGTTTTGCATCGTGGGCGGGTTTTTGCCAAGGTTTTCGATTTGGGAAAAGCTTTGGAAGTTCAAACCTAAGCCTTCAACTTGGTTTGACCTGCAAATTGAAGGCCCTAATAATGTCAAAGAAAAATATCGACTTTGGACATATGGCTGACAACCTTTTTTCAAAAATTTTCTGACAAAATGAAAACCCATTTTAGATCAAACAATGCAGATTCTAAATATGTAATTTGTTTTGCAATTGAATTATTTTTTGTATTTTTCAATTAATTTTTAATAAAATTGGTCCATAAATTTTAAATATCAGAGTTTTTTATTTTGAATAACTTTTGATCAACATAACATTTTGACAAATGGATTGCACGAGAGAAAACCTCAGACAATTCTTTTCAATTTGAAAAAAAAAATAAAAATGATAAGTTTAGGTCATCTTATGCATGTCGCACATGACGATTTTTCAAAACAACAAATCTAATAAAAAATTAACAAAAAATATTCAATAAAAAATTACAAAAAAAATCAAGAGCAAGGTTCAGTGAGTCATAAAACTTTTCCCAAAAGGATTTAGAAAAATACGATAATTTAAGTCAAAATATGGATGTCGTACACGTGCATGGTATGGTACAAAAAAATGACTTTTAAACAGTGGTTTTTGAAATGCCTATTGAAACTCAATTTGTACAATCTGGGTATTGAAATAAATTACATATTTGTAAACTAGACTCCGAGCACTACATTTTATGATTAGTGAATTTTTTAAAGATTTCATCTCTAAGTGCTTCAAATTTTAAGGTCAAATGTGTCAAATACTGAAAATCAGGGAAAACACTTCCACTTTTTGGCCAAAAAGTGGACTCAACTTCTTGCACACACCCAGCCATAGATAAAATCCCTCAACCAAAAAATGTCAAGGGAATTCAGTCATTTTTTGGACAAATCAATTTTTTAAGAAGATTTGTGACTAATTTTGCAGAAATCACAAGACCTATTTCCAAGATGTTGAAGAAGGGAGAGAAAGTTCTTTGGAGTGAGCAGCCTAGTCAAGTGTTCAAAAAGATTAAACAAGCTATCAAAGAGGCCCCAATTTTGAAGTCCCCGAACTTCTCTAAGCCAATGCACATTTTTTTTTTTGCTTCCTTTCATACTATTGTTGTTGTATTATTATAGAAAAATGAAGAGGGCTTTGAACAACCTGTTGCATTCTTTAGAAAGTCCTTACAAGCTATAGAGCTAAAATATGACATGACTGAGAAGCAAGAATATGCTCTAGTAAAGGCTATAAAGAACTTCAGGACTTACTTACAAGGAGCTACTATCATAGCTTTTGTGCCAAGTGTTGTTGTGAAAGATATTCTCACTCAGCAAGATACTACAAGTAGAAGGTGTAGATGGATCAACAACATCCAAGAATTTAACATTGATGTTTAAATCACCAAATTAGTAAGAGTTCAAGGCCTAGATAAATTAATGAAAAAAGCTAATTTGGAGGCTAACTAGGTTAATCAAACATAAGTGATTGATGTTGCACCTATATGTGATATGCAAACATGCGGTTAGTATAGAAGAATTGTCCAATACTTACAAACTCTGCAGTGCCCTATAGAGATGGTTGACAATAACAAGAGAACATTGAAATTACATGCCATGAAGTATGTTAGTATTGACAAAAAGCTATGGTGGAGAATCCTAGATGATGTACTTCTTAAATGTGTAGATGGAAAGTAGGCATTAGAACTCTTGCAGGAGATGCATAATGGGGTGTGTGTTGGTCATTATAGGGAAAAGACTGCTGCCCACAAGATCTTGAAAGCAAGATTTTGGTGGCCTATTATTTTTAAGTATGCTCACAAGTTTGTTAAGACTTGTGATGCTTGTCAAATTTTTTTAGGAAATTCAAAGTTTTTAGGAAATCTACCACTTAGGCCCATGACTATTCAAGCCCCTCTCCAATAATGGGGGATTGATTTCATTGGATAGATACTAGAAAAATCTAGTGGAGGGCACTCATGGATCCTTGTTGTCACTAATTATTTCATGAAATGGGTAGAAGAAATACCCACTAATAACAAAACAAGCAAGGTGGTGGTAGATTTCCTCTTAAACAACATTCTCATTAGGTTTGGAGTCTTGGAAAAGATCATCTCAAATAATGCTATGTGTTTCAAATATGAGGAATTTAAAGAATTTTGTGATAAACATGGGATACAATTTTCTTAATCTTCACCTAACCATCCTCAAGGAAATGGTCAAGTTGATTCTAGTAACAAGAGCTTGATGAAAATCATCAAAAGGGTAATGGAGAAGAACAAAAAGGCTTGGGACTCAAAGTTGAAATTGGAACTCTAGGTAGATAGAGTGTTTGTGAAAAAGGCTACTGGTTATTCACCATTTAGCCTAGTATATGGTCTAGATGCTAGACTACCACATAATATCCTGTTAACAATGTATAAGTTTTTGCAAGAATATGATGAAGAGATTTGTGATTATATGTAGAATAAAATTAATAATCTACTGCAATTAGATGAGACCAGAAGAGTAGCTCATACTAAGAATATGAAGATAAAGTTCCAAGTGAAGCATCTACATGATAAGAGAACTTGCCCCAAAAATTTTGAGGTAAATAGTATTGTGTTAGTGTGGAATGCAAGGGCTCAGGGAAAGGGAAAACATGGGAAGTTTGAAGTGTTATGGATTTTCCCTTATCTAATAGAAAGTACACATGGTGAGGATTCTTATTTCCTGCAAGGTTTGACAAGTGAAATTTTTGAACTACTAGTACATGGATAGTTCCTAAAACCATACTTCTCCTAAGTATGTTATTTATCCATGTACACTATAGATCTTTTACATTTTGTGTATAGTTATGTTTGCTTTGGTTGTGTCTAGTTCGGTCTTACTACCTAGTCTAGGTAGTTTCCTGGTTCTTTGGTTCCTTATGTTTTGACTGGTCTGCTTCAACCATAGATTCTAGGATATTTTCATGTCTGTAGGAGACATATGTCCCCATTAAGAGCCACTGATGGAAACCCTAAAATTTTCCATGTTCCATCTCCTAAATCTTGCTAAATTCTATGGACTGTGGGCTTTGTCTCCTATCAATGTATAAGGGTTTTAGGTTTACTTAAGTCTTATTTGAAAAACCATTTGAATTTGTATCTTCGCCAAATTTTTAATTCTTCATTGACCCCTTGTGTCAGTTCTCAATCCTTTGAGTCCTGACTTATGCCTTTGAAACCCATTGAGTAACCAGCCCTCTGGTCTTGTTTTACCAGTTTACATATGTTGGGTTGTTGTTTTAATCTTTCCTAAGTTAGGCTAAATATTCCCCATTGTAGAGCCTTAAGTATTTTATGTCATGGGTATGTTCTCACCAACCTAGTCAAGTCCCTCTTAAGGATTAACAATTTTTGACATGCGTAGATTTAAGGGCCTTAACCACCATTCCCCATTATCCCATTCCATTTTTTTTCTTGTTATTTTATTCACATGGGTTGACAGGTGAAGGCCACATTTCTTGAATGATTTTTGGGCTTGACATCATTGATAAGGTGTGCATCTGGTTGTTGAAGAATATCAATGGTGGGAGATAAATGAGGTGGTCATATCTGGATCGTTCCCCGCATGCCTGTTTTCTTTTCTTGCATATTAAAATAATCACATGGGTTGGTGGGTGATTACCACTTGTCTCCATTGATGATGGAATCGAGGGTTAGCATTGCTAAGTTTTCAAATGAATAAACGATTGATAATAGGTGATCAAGATTTATCTTGATCACTCCCCTCCATCCTATATGGTCCCCACTTTTCCTTCTAGATTCCCCATGAGGAAGCGGGAATTTTCCACATGGATTCATCCTAAGAAGATGGAAGCATCGGCATGTACACAGATATTTAATTAAAAATCTCAACATGGGGCACAAAAAATAAAGTGTGCATTACTAATGTAGATATATCACATGTTCTTGAAGATCTTTTAATCTGGGTCATAGATGTTGTATAAAGGATAAAGCTAGTGGTAACTAAGGAGTGTGTATGACAAGGCCAAGAGATCTAATATCAACCTTTATCCATCCCCTCATCAATGAAAGTTATACACGAGTTATGACTCATAGGGGTGAGGAAAAAAGGACACATGGATTAGGGCTATAGCGACAAAGAGATGGTGGAGCCCATGTACTACAAATAGGTGGTTCCATGTGGCCTCCTATCATTTGGTAAATATTGTGGTTGTGTACAGTTGGATCTTTCATAATAAGCTGGTGAAATTTGGATTGTGAATCAATTAATTCTCCAAAAAGATCAACAATTGGTATTCAAAACTAAATTGAGGGAAAGTGAGCTATTTTGGTTCACGTGAGAGAGCCTTAATAACTGAAAGGACATTGAGCTACCAAAGTAAGGAGTTGTGTAAATATTAGTATTTATCTCAAAGGAATAATTCAGCATTAAAAAAGTATACTTTACATACTCAAGGAGCTCATGTTGTGGTCTCTAAACATTTTATAATGATGGTTCCAGGGTTGTTAACCTACAAAGAAAACCAGTAAGTCAATTGTTGCCTTCTTTCTAACATTGTTGATAAGTTGTGGTTTCTCAAGCTTGATTCTATTAGGTTTTTGTTGGTTCAATGTTTTTAAGGTTTGATGTTCATAAAGAAGAACTTATTAATTCTAAATTTTCATAATTCATGTCAAACCCTCATAAAAGTTATAGGCCTTGTTCAGTTAAACCAAAAACCCTACCTTGTAGTACCTCTTGTACTATGGCTCCTAAAGTAAAAGTATCTTCATCTAAAGGGGAGGATTTTACCCCAAAAATACCTTTTAATAAAGACCTCATGGATTAGTTACCACCCTCAACCAATGACAAGCCTAAATTCCAATTAATTCTCAAAGGTCTGCAAGTAGCAGAGGGTTTGTTTGATAGGACCTGCTCCATCAGAGATGCCAAATTTCTTTATACTGGATGGGAATTGTTTATAGCTGGTTCAAGTATAGAAATATGGGTATCCCATTAGAAAACCCTTGGAATTATGACCTGGGAAAGTTGATTGTTCCAGATGTCTATATAGATGTTGACTTTCTTAAGGAAATAGCTACTAATTATGACCTAGTCACGAGGACTATCAAAACATATGATGGGAAAGAAATGGTCAAAATCACTAAAGAGGAATTGGGTCTTGTTTTTAAGCTCACTAAATGGAGTGATGAAATGAATAAGGTAAATTAAGATACTCTTAAGCAAGAGCACAATGTGATAAAATGAAGATTTCATTTTGAGTCCACATCTTGCTGAGATTTCTAGCAAAAATTGCAGGAAAAAAAATTGTGGTAGGGCCATGTGATAAAGAACCTTTCCTTGTTAATTATTTTATTTCCTACTTCAAAAGGACTTTCTTTTCCATTTTTCAAATAATTGGCTATGATCTTGCCTCTAGAATTCCAATGGCATGGATGTGTATGGCTGCCCATATTCAACAACCCCAATATTGTGCAGTATATGATTATGTAGGGTTTCTTTCAAAAAGGATGCATGAAGGACTGATAAGGTTGAGGAAAGGTGAACTAGGAGTTAAATTCAGCTAGTACTCATTGTTGATGCACATGTTTTTATACAAGGGTGCAATTTACTTTGGAAACAATATTGAATTGGAAAGAAGAAAGGGTGACTTGGATCTTCTTGTGCAATGTTGGACTACAGTCTTGGACAAAGATAATAGGACATATGATTATGTGACATTCTAGAATTTGTTTGCTTCTGAATTGAAGAGAGTCTTGGTTGTGAATTTACCTAGAATTCCCATTTCTTTACATGATTTCTTAAGACCCAAGGAGAGAAGGCATGAGCTAGATGTTGATCATTATTGGGGAGATGTTATTTCACACCCTGATTACACTATCTTAAGAGTATATGGTTCCATGGTAGCACCTCATTTACTACCAGAGTTTGTGCCAGAAAGAATTGGTTTCCTTGAGGTCATGTGGCAATTGGAGAGTGTAGAAAATGAGCACTTATTGAATCAAGGAAAAGGAACTTTATTTCCTTCATACACTTGTTTTTCTTATTTTGTAATGACCAAGGGAGGTTGGAATAACATCCTTGAGATACTCAAAACATATTGCATGTAGAGGTCAGTTGAGAGGATTAGATATGACCCTGAAGGTTATATGTCTTGGCTAAAAGAAAGAAACAAGAGATACAAATTTGTCCACATTTTCTAGTATCTAGAAGATGTAATAAGAAAAGTATTAGAAAATTTGGAGTAGGAAAAGAGACTAGCAAGATGGATTGCGTTCAATAAAATTCAAAGGAAAATAAAGCAGGAAGAACCTAATTTCAAGGTCCTCCTAGAGACTGAAGATATAATATGAAAGGTGGAGCATGTAACAAGGAATTTTGAATCAATAGCAAGCCACCTTGAAACTAAAGGGGTAATAGGTAAAGATAAAGGGAAAGCTCCAATTGCAAAAGAATAGAGTGGAGGAGAACTCCCTACTATAGAAGAAGAATCTACATTATAAGCCCCTAAGGAACCGAGAATAAAATTCTTTGTAAGGAGAAAGAGCAAGGCAAAGAAATTTGATGAAGCCTATGTTCCCTCTTAGCAAGAGGAGTACAAGCCCCCTTCTCCTATGCCACAAGTATCGGTGCTGCCATCTCCACCAAGATTGGGAGAGCTTGAAATTGTGAACATTGATTCCACACCACCTAGTGAATTACCACCAATGGAGCCACCATTGAAGAGGAAAAAGATTGAAGCCACTAGTCTAGTGGATTATGATGATGAAGGCTCAGATGATGATAAATGGGTGTTATAGTAGGAAGCACAAGAAGGGTTTTTACCACTGTACCTATAGTAAGGGAAAAAAATCAATTAGAAACAAGATTAAGTAAGGTTGATCTTACTAGGATAAATGGAAGAGATGATAAGTGGGTTGAGGCATGTGCCAAATTCTTAGATGATGACTCATTTATAAAGTCTGAATATTTTATGGAATTTTCATACAGAACTAAAAGAAATGAGTATGTAAAAAGCTTGGAAATCAATTAGAAACAAGATTAAGTAAGGTTGATCTTACTAGGCTAAATGGAAGAGATGATATGTGGGTTGAGGCATGTGCCAAATTCTTAGATGATGACTCATTTATAAAGTCTCAATCTTTTATGGAATTTTCATATAGAACTGCCTGATGCCATCGTTTAAAAAATGGTGTTAAATGAAATGAGAGCCAGATTCCAAAAAATAACTACAAAAGAGAGTCAGGAATTGGTGAGAACTAGTGGAATCTTGTTCCTACTAGAATGGGATCTAACTTCTGTAATAGCTTTCGACACAATAAAGAAATGTGACAGGCCTCTCTATGATATAGAAGAATAAGTTGCACTTGCACTGTAGGGGTTTGCTTTCAGTGAGGAGTGGGAAGCCTTGGCTATATGGTCTTTAGCCCCAAGCACAAGAAAGCTTGTTATTGTTAAGCCTGCACCTAACTACAGGGGAGGCCTAATAATAAAAAGAGTGTCAAAAACATCAGCCTTAGAAGCTACAAATATGTTAGTTCATGTTTCACAATTTACAAGGGCCACTGTAGAGTTTGTGACTACAAAAAGAGATAAGCTCAGGACATAGTGCAATAACTTGTTAGTTAAATATGGAGACCTTGAGTGGGTTAATATGTAGTTGTAGACCAAGGTAGTGTTATTGGAGGATATGTTGCAAATATTGCAATAGAGAAAGCCTAAGAGGACTGATATTGACTCCCCCACCACTACACAAGAAACTGTGCCCCCAGAGTTTACTGCTGAAGTAAGTTCTTCATGGGAAATTATGCCATATAATATGGGAAGTGTGCCCATTTCAATAGTGGAACCTAGTACATTAGAAGGGTCACAGGATGAAGTGGATATCAATGGGGAATAATTTCTTAGGAAAATAAATGAATACAATGAGAAATGTGATAATAATGATGATAGACTTTCAAGAGTAATATGAAGATTGTCACAACAGTGCTGGAGCACTTGAACAGAAAAGTGAATAGAAAATTAAATAGTATTCACTATGGTTATTCATCCAAGGTTGATGCTATCAGAATGTTTGACATTGATAGAGAAAGAGTTATTCCATTCATGGAAATGTGGATCCCTACGAAGCAAGATTTTATATTGAAAGGAATGGGAGTTAAGCAGGGTCCTAATCCACCTGAAAATTTTAAACCTACTATGGTTCCTGTAGGTAATATTGAACCACTGGAAAAAAAGATAAAGGAGTTGGTAAAATCCTTCCATGAATCACATCATGGCCTTCTTCCATCCACTTTAAGGGATGATGGTAGCATTAATACTTTATAGGAGTGGAAAAATGAACAAATAAGGTTATTTCAGTTCAGGCTATGTCAATTTGTTAGAAATTTGATATGGAAACATTGAAGGTAAATATGGATATATGTTAGTTCATGTTGAGACGGTTCTATTAGAATTTAATAAGGAAGCTAACTAGATTGTCACAAAGTATTCACCTTATAGACATAGGGTTGATGAGGTCATGAATTTTGGTTGGCCCACTAAAGATGAATTCCGAGCATGGAAATGAAGGTACTTAGAAGGAGTTGGGGTATGACATAAAAGGTTGTGAGTTAGTAGTTTTAAATTTTGAAGTCTGTAAGCATCAAAGAGTAACGGGTATATGGGAATGCACTACATAGCCTAGATTTAGTATAGATTAGGATTTTGATAAAGTATGGAGAATATAGTTCTTCTTTAAGTTAAAATTGATGACAAGGCTACAGATGTGGATATATATTTTGTCTTTTTCTTTTTTTTCTTTCATGCTTTCCTTCCTTCATTGTGTGTGCATGGGCACAAATTCTGAGGTAACTATTTGGTTGTACCCATTTTGAAAATTGGAACAGATCTCCAACAACGAATGAAGACTACTTTCATTTTCTGACATGTCTCCCACCTCTTGGAAATGTATTGTAACTGGATGGGAGAATATTTGTTATAGTGTTCCAATAGGGTTTTGAAATGTGTGTTTTCTATCTTGAGGCTTGTTTCACTCCTTCATTTCTATAAGAAGGAATTCAAGGCCAAAAAGTAGGGGTTCGTTTTTTTGCAATTAACACTATGAATTGTAAGGGTAATACTAAGCCTGTTTTAGAGTTTTTTTCTTAGTTTTAGAGTTCGTTGTTATGTATGTAATTCTGATAGTTGTATAGCAACTACAATACAGAGTAATACCAATTTCATGGCAATTTTCTCTCCTTGTACGTATTTTATGAGTTATGAATGAAAGTAATCCAAGATTCCTTTTATTTGTCTCTATTGTCTCTCAATGGATGTTTGATTTCATTATTGCTTATTGATTCAATGAATTGATGTAAATGCTTGGATGAGATTGTTAATTCATAAGAATTAGATGCTAGGATATCTATAAGTAGTATTGGTCATAATGTAATAGGGGAATGTTGTAATGCAGTATTTCTTGTGACTATATGTTGCTATTGTTGAATTGTTTTTTGGTTACATAGGATAATATTGACTCCATTATTGGGATAAAGGAAATGGTCCATGTCAAATACTTATGGTTTAGTTTTTGTGTTAATTCATCAACTAATCACTTTCAATTTACAAATTCTCAAATGGATACCACTGTAGTTGTTTTGTGTTGAAGTACCACCTTCTCACGATCCAAGCATAAGACATTGATAAATAAGCCACCAACTAGTTCGATGTATTATGTTGTTGAGTAATTTTATGTGAATTATCTAGATATGTTCAAGATCATCATAGAAAAAATAGGCCCTTAAGTGGCGAAAAATTTAGAAAAATCAGAGAACTTAGGCAACTTGATGTAAAAATTTGAATAATTTATCTATACTATTTCAAAAATATGTAAGAATAGAATCTATAGAAAATTGAATGTAGTTTCTAAACTAATAGTTTTATTTAAGAAAAAAACCTATTCGGTGAAATTTTGAAATTTCAATGCAATAGTACTTAAATTTCAGGGAAAAAATTAGTAGGTGCCTATTTGACCACCCTAACCACAATAAAATGATAATATTTTTTTATAAGATTTTAGATATAAGTAGAGGACTCATGTCCCACTATGATGCATATTTTTTTGTAATTTTTTTCCAAGTAAATAATTAATTATAAATTTTCTATTACAAATTTTTAAAAATATAAAAACTTGTATGTTTGACCACCTTAACGTGGTCAAAACTTCATGAAATTCATTTTTTAATCCTATAGTATCTGAGGCATAAAATGTGACGCATGTTTTGGACTAAAAAAATGTGATACCATTTGAAAGCTATAGATGTTTTTCAATCAGCCTATGAATTAGGACTTTATTTGTATTTCAAATAGAAAAATGAATAATAATTATTTATTAAATTCAAAGTAAAGCATAATTTATATTGGTGGAAAGCTGAGAATCTCCTTCAAAAACCCTTTTTGTTCCATTAATTTTGGGTTAAAAAATTTTGTCAGCCACATGCCCTACACATACCCATCATATCGCCATTTTTTGGCCCATCATGATCATGCACATACCCATCTTTTATTGACAATGTATTTGATTATAATTGTGTGAATTCCTAAGCATACTTTGTGGTATAACTCTCTCATGTTTTACAGAATCCAAAGTGTAGGAGTAAAATTTTTGCAACTTCCACTCATTTGTTGGCCAATCCCTTTGGAGTACTAATTATTGGAAATGGAGAAGTCAATAGGTATTTCTGGAGAGATCAATTTTTTTCTTAAAAAAATAACAAACAAACCCTTTAGGTATCAGTGCAAACCATTCAAGTGCAAACCATTCAAAAATTAGGAGTGATCGTATGTGACATCCATAGAAGTAGTGGTGAATTCCCATATGTGCTCGAGAGGCTTGCTTTTTCCCTTATACTTAGTGAAGGTAGGGATGATATACCCAGGAGGGAAAGGAGGCATGTATATACTAATGTCATATGGGTAAGGATGTAAATCATGTGCAGAGTACGTCTTCTTGTTTGACACTTGCATCCCCTCCACTTGCTTTTGTAGGGTAGCCAACTAGGTAGTCAACGTGTCTATTACGAGATTGTTGGAAACATTGTTATGAGGTCCCATATTTATGTTGTGTGGTCCCATGTTTTGTTGAGATGACATGTTTTGGTTTGGAAATTTGTGCATATGTGGTGGGTTTTGATTATGTCTATGAGTATGAATGCGTGATGTGTAAGTTGGGATGTGAGAAGTGGTTGAGCTATGTTGCATTTGTGGGGTGAGTTGTCTATAGATATTTTGGTTGCCTAAAAAGGATCCATGTGTGTAGCCATATGATATGTTAAGAGGTTGTGTCATTTGTGATCCTTGTCCTTGTTGAAAAGTATTATAACCATGTGAAGTGTTTGTATTTTGACTATGTGGGGCATTCATATTTTGTCCTTGCATGGTGTTTGTATTGACATGAGGACCTTGTGACATGGTGTTTTTGCTTTATTGAGGTCCTTGGATGAGAACCCTTATGGCCTTAGGTCTACTAAGGACGTTAGATGTGGATGCCCTTATGGCTTAAGATGATGACCCAAAGGGAGTAAATGACGATCCAAAAGGTTGTGATGTGGTTTGTGTCATGGGTTGTGATATATATTATGTTCCTGGAATGAATGAAGTGTTGGTAGTTGTGGTATTTAGGCTTGTCATTCCAATGGTATGGAAATTGTAAGTTGTGCAAATTTTCCTTGGCTTGTTTATGTGTTCTCCTTGGTTGATGTTGTTGCGCATAGGGTATTGACATCAAATCCTTGAGGTAGTTTAACTCCTTCATGTAATGGTTTGGCTAAATATCACTGAGGTTCCAACATGAAAAAATTTTCCACAAGAGAGGCAACATCAAGAATTTTTGTAGTAGCCTCTACTTCTTCTATGAACATATTTCCATCTTTGTCTCTAACAAGGAATTATTCAAAAGGATTTATTTTCTTTGGTTGCTTATAAGATGATGTAGATCCCAAATTGACATGGTCCTTACTTTCAAGGTTGGTATTGTTGTGAGGTTAATTAGTGCTCTTGTCAAAGTTGTAGAGGTCCTCATCATAATGAAAGAGATCCATTGCTCGATGTTTCTTTTTCAATCTAGGTTCAACCATATAAGACATTCTCAAAATGAAGGTGGAAGGTATGAGACTAAGACTATGTTTTTGGTATTTTTGAAATAAGGTATGCCTAAAGGTAATGCAACTATTTTTTTTGTATTTTTGGTATTTTAGTGATTAAAGATGTCTAATGTATGCAACAAAACTAAAAGTGATAATGATAATGCTGGATGTTATGAAGTCTAAAATGTATGAAAATACTCTTTTAGGTCTAAAATTTTGTGGTATGAAGGATGCAAATGAGTAAGAGGTGATGGATACCTATAGTGAACTTGAGGGCTTAAACACTTTTGAAAGATGTAAGAATAGGATCACTAACTATCCAAGGGTAAACAAATGTTTCAACTATGTTTGTAAAATGTCCCTTTTCTAGGACAAGTGAAAAGAGTGACAAGGTGAATTTCCCAAGTAGACTTGTGAGTAGGAAATTATCACCAAAATGAAAAAGGACTAAATTAAAAAGTGACTTGGTCAAATGACAATCTTTTGTTGAAGCAATGATTTGTTTCAAGGTATAGACAATTCCTTTATCCTAAAATCCACAATGTTTCAAGCCTAAAAGTTTGAAAAAAGGTAGCCTAATGTGATGTTGGGATATGGAAGTAATGAGGATGCTAAGGTACCTAAAATGGTGACCTAATAATGGAATGATGATAGGAAAGGTGAATTGATCAAGTTTCTAGTTTAATATAGGAATCACAACAAGAAGTTGGTCTGAAAATGGATCTCAAAGGTTTGAATATGATTTTGGCAAGAGTTTAACCTAATTTTGATTATTTTGTTTGAAAATGTTGCTAGGTTTAAAACTGTGAAGTGTTGTAATTTTCAAGTGTAAGGTTTCTTTGCTTGTTGGTTTGAAAGACACACACATAAAACACAATGCATTGAGTTTTATCTTGGTGTGAAATGGAAAACACTTTGAAAGCACTGTGTACAACCCTAGGCTTCTCAAGAGATACCACTCACTAGATCCCCACTTGGATTTCTCTAGCCAATCAACAAGGTGGATAGCTAGAGACTTGGTGGCACTTGCTCGCCTCCATGACACTCACTTCTCAGGCTCACAAAATCTCATTCCCCAAAGAGAAATTTTTGTCTCTACACATGAATAGTAAAAATGTGGGGCAGCTTTAGAATTTCAACCTCTTGTGATCAACGAGTGTATAAAAATCATTTTGGCCACTAAAACAATTGGTTTTTAGTAAGGGCATCCATTCAAGGTGGCTGTACATGTGGAAATATTAGCTCAAGATTATGGTCAATCAAGAGGCCTCCCAATCCCTTCCTAGGAAAGGATTTTGGAGTAGATAATTGGGCTACTGAGGGTGGCACTTGTTGATATGACACATCCACACCTATTCCTTGATGACTTTCGTCAAAAGCAACTTTTCTTATATAGCGGTTCAAAAGAGCTTGGCTTTAGCTTGTTACCACTTGGGCCATTCCGACCTTTCAAAGTGGGGTGGAAGGCCCTCTAAAAAGGTATACAAAAGCAAGGAAGTAAAATTTTTTTGATCTCCCAAATCTCACAAAAGTGCAAGGAGAGAGCATACACAACGAGGTGATCCCACAAAATTGGTTTACAAATCTATTGAGGAAGCAAAATTGCAAAAGATACCCTCATGAAGAATTCTTTTGGTTTTGGGGGGTTTGAATGAACTTAGGGTCCCAACGAACCCAATAAGGGTTCTCTCAAAATCCCCCTTGAGTGAATCCTATTAAATGTTGAGTTCATTTTTCACGTTTCCCAAAAAATTTTAAAAAAGGGAAATTTTGTAAAAGGTGGGGTTGAACCACCCTTCAAGTGAACCCCATTTGTTCAAATGGTTTTCTCAAAGGGGGTCCTTTATCTCCCCCCTCTTGCACCAATTTTTGTGTTTTCCCTTCGAAGGCTTGGGTTGAGGATGAAAAAGGGGGAGACTTCATGACCCAACTAGATGATGCAATCCTTGGAGCGAGATGTCCATCAAATATAATTTTAATATTTTTTGGTTTTATTATGTATTTTATTTTTTATTTTGATTAAACATAGGTTTTTCACAAAAATAAGCTCTAAGTTGTTTTGCACATGTGGAAAAATAATAGATTATCAAAAGTTTTTTGGAAAATATTAGTGCACTAGATATTGATGTCCTTTATACAAAAAAAAAAATTGAATTTCAATACATACAAAATGTTATGTTTTAGCTAGTGAATCATGTCTAAATTGTAAAAGGTTTGAGTTTAAAACTTAATTAAGAAAAAAATATTCAATGAAATGCTATGAAACCAATTCCATGCACTAGATATTGTAGTTACAAATTTAAATTTGAAAAAACATAGAATTTCATCCTTCATAGAAAAAAATTATGTGTTAGCCAGTGATGCCACTCTTTAAAAATGGTGTTTACTGTTAAAAACTAGTTTTCGAAAGAGATGGAAAAGAAATGAAATCTGATTCCAAAAAGGTTGAAAAAAATAATTTATAATCTATAGACAAAGTGTCACAAATCACTATTTTGTATCATCTTCATATTCCTCACAATTTAGTTGTTATAGGTACCTAAAAGTGAAGATTTAGTTTTAAAAAATTAATTCAATGTCTAGTTTGGCCAAAAATTGTAAACTAGTATTGTGGGATCACCTAACGCCTTTGTCTCACACTCACATGGGGTTCATTTTAATTCCAAATCCAAATGTGTGGGTGGTTGTACAAAATGTCTAAAGGTGTTTTTGATTCTCAAGATCACTAAATGGGGTGAGAGAATAGCATACACACCTAGAAACAAAATGCAAACCACAAGACAATGTAAGCACTACTAATTTTTAACCCTGCTTATGATTTCAAATAAAACACTCAAGTTATTTTTAGACCCATTAATCATTCTAGGTGAAAAAGACACTTAAGGTAAAGTAAACTAAAGGTGCATCCCTAAAGCACGATTAGTAGTTTTGACCTCCAATCTTTAAAAAATGAAAGTTCAGGTTTTAATTTTCAAATCTTGAACATTCAAACCTACAAAAAAGATCAAAGATTAGTCACAAAAATCAAAATTAAACTAGAAAGGAAAAAAATAACATTAAATGAAATCTAACTAAATTAAAAGATCTAAATGAAACTAAATTAAAGAAAACCTAAATCTAAACTAAATTAGAAAATAAACTAAATTTGAACTAAATGTAATCTTAATTTAAAATATTGTAATAAGAATCAAAACTAATATTAAGAAAAAATACTCTAATCTAAAAATATAATTAATTGAAAAATCTAAAAAATTTAAAAATAAAAATCTAATCTAAAATTAATCTAAAAATCTAAAATAAAATTTAATTAAATATCTAAAAAAATATAATTAAATATCTTTAATTAAAGATATAATTAAAAATCTAAATTATAATTAAAAATCTACTTAAAAATCTAAAATTTAATTAAAGATCTAATTAATAATCTAAAATTTAATTAAAGATCTAATTAAAAATATAAAATTTAATTAAAGATCTAAATCAAATCTAAATTAAAATCTAGATTAAAAATATAAATGAAATTTAAATAACAAAAATATAAATCTAAACTAAATTAAAATCATGAAAAAAATCCAAACTAAATTAAAATTTAAAATATAAAGTTAAAACCTAAAGTAAATCAAATGCAAATAATGCACTCCTAGCCAACTATTAGCCATCACAACCATTCATACACACGGATTTGATGAGAATAAGATAGAGTTGCATGTTGATGATAGTAAATATTCACATGATGTTGCAAACATTTTTAAAAAGCCGCAGACCGTGAAGAGTAGCAAAAGCCTTCGAAAGCTGGAAGTACCATGCCAACTTGTCCTGGTGGATGGCATTGTAATGTAGAAGTTTGAGAGCACTCAATTGATACTACAAAGTTCTCATTCAAGGCAGTGTATCCAAAAGGCTGAAATAAGTGCCAACTTGTCTTTGGCTCTAAGCATCTCCTTGGGAGAAACAGGTGATGCCTGAAATCAGTGGGGTTGTGACACAAGCCTTGAGACCACTAAGAATGAAAATAAATCAATCAGGTATATTTTCAATTTGAGTAAAAAAAAAAGAATGTTATTTAGCTTGAACAAGGAAACCTCAATTTTCACTAAGATCATCCTTAGAAGTTTTAAGATTCTAAAAAATAGAAAGAAAAGAAAAAGGAGTAACCATTACATGCTCAAAATTTTTCCCTTATTGTCTGAGAAATAATGAAGGAAAACTTTTATTTTAGAAATATTTTTCTATTTCAAAAAAAAAAGATGATTATTCTATTTTTGCTCAAAAGTGATTTAATAAGCACAAAATAGATTTGTATAAATAGGTTCAAGAGATTTAAAAAAAAAACAAGAAGAAAATATAGTACCAAATGATCAAACAGACACATGTAGCTGCCAAATCATATCAAGGACTATATCAAGTTGGGAGCAAAGACTGAATATAGTGAGTGAGGAGCTATATCGAAAGAAAGAAAAATTTAGACTAAAAAGAAACACATTGAACAAAAACACATTGAAATGTGTATGCTTGAAGTGTGATGGCCTTCAAGTTGAGTTCACCAAATTTAGATAGGGGGAAATTTTTAGATTAATTTCAAGTGGCACAATAAACTCAACCCTAATCAACAATAGAATGCAAAGGAAACCAGAAGCAAATAAAAACATGAAAAAATATCACCTGGTCTTCAAGCCTCCATTGATTGACCTCTATTTTCCTTCTCTATCTTGCTAAAAATTGTATAATTTCCCTCAAATTGAAGTGCAACCATAGCCTATGCCTAAGACAAGAAAAATATTGAAGTATTGTATGCTCAAGTACTTAGAATTCTCAAGCATGTTGTGTGTGTATGAATGAAAATGACTAGAGAGAGACCTTTGTAAAGAATGTCAAATTGAAAATGGATGGCCAAGATTAGAAGTTGATAAAGCCCTAAGATCAAAGACTAGAATTCAATGCGATGAGCAACATTAGGTCAAAATTAGGGAAATATTTGAAATGAAAGGCTGAGATTAATTGAAAATAATTAAATCAATTGTGAAGAATAAATGGGATAGAAAAAGAGGTAGTTGGAAAATAGAATAATAATAGAAATTATTTTATTTATGGAGGAAAATTGACTTTTGGAATTAAATAATGGTTTAATTCATAAATGGGAATAAGACAAAAGACAATAAATAATGATTTTAATTATTTACTTGTGAGATGAAAAGTGGTGTTAAATGAATAATTTTATTTAATTGAAAGAGAAAAGGATAATGAACAAGTTAAATAATAAATGGTAATTATTTAATTTGTATCCGGAAATAAGTAATTAAATAAATTATAAATTTATTTACTAATAGAGGAGTAAATATTAGTTAGTGATGCATTTAAATAGAAAAATATTTTTTATTTATTTAAATAATTGTAGAGGAATATATGATATGAATTAATTAAATAATTAGAAATTGTTTAATTAATAGTGTGAAGTATGACATTAGGACATAATTAAATAATGTAATTATGTGAGGAAGAAGTGTGGTATGACATAGAAAATGCAACTCAAAGGCCTAGGTCATTTTTATGTGTCTACAATTCAAACACAAAACAATGGAGGATATTTGGAATACCAAAAGCAAACAATTAAATTTTTATATGGATGAAACAAATAAGAAACTACAAGGAAAGCAACTCATCTTCCCTCTAGTACGCAAAAAGTTCAAATTCAATGTGAAGGCCATTTTTACAATGTTAGCTTGTATCTATGGCTTTGAAGATGATGAAAAGGTTTACGCATTCTAGATGGGCTTCGCTTTCATGCTCAGGAGGGAGAAAAGCCATAAATATTTTGATTTTGCTAATGTAGTGGCCAAAAAGATGTTGTCTCAATTAAGTAATTATGACATTTCTTTTCAATTCAGGTATTCTTCTTTTTTGGTGCACATCTGATTTTACATCAGAACCCTGGATTTTTTGGAGGGTATTTGTCACTCTTTAAGTTTTATGTGAAGGGGTTATATGAGCCATTTTTGGTCTAGACCCATGTGTTTTCCAAGACATGGGATTATTACTCATTTGTGAAATATTTCCTACAACCAATACTCTTAGATTTGACTATGAGCCCTTTGAGTCAGTTTTCCCTTGAAGCCTTAGAATGGATGAAAAGCCATCAGACCCTGGTGGATTATTTTCTGGGAGCCAAATTTTATTCATCAAATTTCATGGTTTTATTGTGGAGCCTATTAGGCTCCTTAAGTTTGTAACAGATAGGACCTTTTCTTTGAGGCATGTTGTCAGGAAACTATTACTAACAAAGCTTATGGGAATGGGAGACATAAATATGTGCTTTACCCAATTCCCCTTACCATTGCAAATATTTAGGTAATACTTGTGAAAGGGGAAGAGCAGGAGGTATTGAATAGAAAATTGGATCGCCTAGGCCTAGTCCTCATTTGTGATGCATGGAGATACAATCTTATGGGATATCTCCTAACTATAAAACATGAAAGGTGAGAGTATAGTTTCAAGTCAAGAAAGAACCCGAACAAGGAGAAAGAAAAGGTCTATATTTTCCTATATTTTATTCCATTTGACTAGCAATAATGGATCGATTTCTATGTTTGGGTGGCGGAGTTCCAAGAAAGTGTCTAGATAGGCCAGTTGCTCAACACACAGTTAAAGAATATGGGATGGTCGGAAAGAAAGAGGGTATATTTATGGAGGTTCTGAAAGGAAATCAAGAACTACATTTCCATTTATGGAGAAATTAATCCACACAATGAAGAGTTTGACCAAATCTATGATGTTGAGGTCGAAACCGATGAGAGTAACTTTGAATCTGATTGGGAGATTGGACCAAAGGAATTACTAGTCTACACCTCCCAGTCTAAGGATCCTGACACAAGAAAAGGAAAAGGGAAGGGGTTGAAACAGAAGGGTTCATAGATCTCATCTTCTACCGACACCCTATCAAAGGGAAAAAGGATCTGAAAATCCCCGAAGAGATCTGCTATAGCTGTAGGAGCCTAAGCTTCAGCGGGATCAGCCACCAGGGAATCTAACTCCACCAGTTTGGCACCTAGGAAGAAGGGATGAGCTCAAGGCTTAGGTGGATCAAGCATATCAAGTAGAGGAGAAGAAGATTTAGAGTCCATCCCACCAGGATATTCGGCTCCAACAACCCAAGTAAGTCTTGTGCCCACCCTTCTTTCTTCTACTATATCTTTAGTTGTTCCTTCCCCCCTCATCTGCTAAAAATAATCCTCCATTCCCGGGTTTTGATGTCCTCATTCTGAACACACGCTCATCCATATTTGATGATGAGCCTCATGAAGAGACCCTGTGTGCCAAGCGAGCATCATCTGCAATTGGTTCCTTAATCTCCCTATCAAGGGCATCCATTGAAAACATTGATGCATTTATGTTGACAATTTCAACATCCCCATATAGTTCTAGAAAAATTCCTCTTTTTCCACCCACTTCCCCTTTCACTTTGATGGGTATCCATCCTTCCCAATCCACCTATCAAATCCTTCCTTTTTCCATGATCATGCTTCCCTTTGCCTATCCAAAACCTCACACGGTCAAAGCCTCTCCTTCTGTCACCCTTTTTAGCCTCCCTCCAGGTCTTTCACTTGTTTTACAGAGTATTGATACCCCACAAAGTCTTCAAAGTCATATGGATGCAACAAAGCAAGCCTGAAAGGAAAGAAACCAAAAATTGCAAGTACATGCCATGACAAAACCAACAACTCACAATATTGAAGCCTCTTTTGATTAAGAGAAAAACACTTTGATGATCGCTTCCATGAGGCCGCTAATGTCAAAGATAGAGGGAGAAATTCATTTTGAGGATTATGACATAAAAAAAGTAGACCTCAATTTGAAAGAGACTCTCCTGTGTGATAAAGTGGTTCTAGCCAAAGCAACTCAAAAGGTAGTCTACACCAACTATGAACATATGGAAAAAATGTTGAATAAATGTGAGGTAGAGTTGGCAAATGTAAAAGCCATAGTGGATAGGCTATAGGAAAAAATTAAAGACAAAGATGTAGAAAGGCCTACTGAAGGAAATTACAGGGTGAAGCAACTTACTTGCTTGAAGAGGCCCATAGTGAGAACTATCAACTTTATGTCGAGATAGAGAAATTGAAAAGTGAGATCGTGTGTGAATGTGAAACAAATGTAGAGTGTCAAAAAAGTATAAAAGGTTGGATAAAGATATAGCCAAAAAAAATGTTGTATCTAATGGGCTAGAAAAGGAGCTTCACAAGATGGATAAACAAATGGAGGACATGTAGAAGGAATTAGTTACCATCCGATCCCAAGCCTTCAACAACCTTCAGAAGGCCTAGGTAGAAACAGAAAGGGTGAAACAAGAAAATCAAGCTATTGAGTCAATTTTTTAGACTCACGACAAAGAGATTGGGAAGCTACACTCTGAGCTTACAGGCACCTCCAAGGAGAAGAATAAATTGGAGGAAACTATGAATGAAAGAGAGTCCCAATTTTAGTAGTAGTTGATCACGACACAAGGATCCAAAATCTTTTTGATACTAAAAAGACTAATATCTACTCATTGGGAGAGAATCATAGTTGTAGTTGCAGCTCTGAAACCAACCTTGTATTTTCTAAAGGATGCTCGGGAACTAAATTATAAAGTTAGCCTTGCGGTCAACCAAATTCTTCACACATTCACCCCCTGGGCTGAAGAATTAAAGATATTGGTTGAAAAATTATGTAAAGAAACCGAGGAAGCCCTAAGGGACACTAAAATTCTTGACTGAAGAGAAGCTATGAGGAAATAAAATGAATTCATCATCTGCCACAAGGTCACATGAAACAGTAAAAATTTTCAAGCAACATTGAATAAGAAGGTCAGCGAGATCATGGAAGGGTTTAACATTTTTCTCTAGATAGGATTACCCACCCTTTTCTCATCGGATGGAGGAGTGTTAACAATCGAGCAAATCATGGGAGAAATTTGGCTCAAAATATAGGCCTTCACAACTCTATAAGGTTTAAGCCCATCACCCACTATCATAGAGATTGAGAAGGAAATCCTTCCCCTTTCTCGACTATACTACTACATCAGAGTTATCTCATCAAGGTTTGGAGGAGTTTCTTTTAAAGAATTCCTTGATCTAGATCAAGCATACAATATTTTACGCACCCTCATCCAACCCACTGATGTAGATTGGGAAACCCAACACACCGCTTTCCTCAAACTCTAGGAATTACTACAAATCTAGGTTCATGCCTCCACAAGCGAATCCCCCCTATGAGTCACTAGAACTATGGAACATATGTATCCTTTCAACATTTTTGTTTCCAACCCTTGTTTCCTTTCCACTTTTGGATGGATCTATGCCTAAAGGATGACAAATCTTGTATAAAGATGTGCAATATGCCATGTTGTGGCTATGCGACTTTATATATATCATTTCTCTTTTGGGCTTGAATTGGGACACATGTCTTCTTGGTAGGGATTTTATTCAAAATGACTGTCACTAAATCTAAAATCATCCACTCGCTTGGCATGTCATATATTTTCATTTGGAAATCTATACCTTCTATGTAATGATCTTTTTAGGCAGAGTTTGTTGGGGAGCGTGGTGGATGTCTTACTTTTGGGGTAGAACCTTCGAGTCGGCATCATCAATCTCCATAACTAATCGATCAAAATTTTCCAGGCTATGTTAAAATATGATTTTCTTCTAACAATATATCTTTGCTAAATATTTGAAACCATGAATGAAGTAGTTGAAACTTACTTAGCAAAGATTGTTGCAATCTAATCAAGATCTAGGATCAGATTGTGAGCTATCATATTCAGGCATTTGGCAGTTTCTTCTTCTAGATTGTTTGTGGAGGTGTCCTCTTCTTTTGGCTATAAATAAGGGTCTATAGCAATGAAAAAAAAAGTTCTTAATTCTTCCTTGGAAATCTCTCAAGGAATATAGATATTGTTTTAGGGAGCCTTATTTACTTACAAGTAGGAGGTTTTTTATAGAATATTGTTTATTCTCTTTTGCATGTTATATTTAATTCATCCTATCATCAAATTGGCATCTAACCTTTGTTTTCAATTAAAATATCATGAGAATTTGATCTATTAGGAAGAAATTTGTGAGATTGTGCATTTTCATGGCCTTTTTCAATTTTATTTTTCATATTTTGTTCATGTTGAGAACACTGTGTTAAAGCTTTATGTTGATATTCCTGTAAATTATTTTGCACTTTGTTAGCTTCTATGTTCTCTGCTATCTTTCAAAAAATGAATTATGTCCATTATACTCTTTCATTTTCTATAAAAGGTATGCCATTTTTCATATTATGTTGTAAAAGAGGAAGGATTTTGTAAATATCTAAGTATTCCTATTAGTATTTAGGGTTTTCTTATCTCTAATTGGACCTTAATGGATGCTTCCCATATGGAGATTTGAAAGATTATATTATGTTTTCTATAGCCTTTGCTGCTTGTTCTCTTCCCAACAATGAAGGGTCTCTAACACTCTATGTCTATCTTATCAGTTGTAAGAAATTGTTAAGGTTTGAAATGTTGTTAAAGTTTTGGCACATCACCATCTTTATGTTTTATTTGCATTTCTATCTACCCCTTTCCCCAAACAAAAAAAAGAGCCAACTTTATTTAAAAATCTCAAAGGTCATTCAATGAGGGGAAAATTGGTCCCCCACTTGCTGAATTTCCCATAAGGTTGTTTGGAGAGGTGCAAGCTTTAATCATCAACAATAGTGAAGGTACCTTTTAAGAAACATGGGAAGGGACATGTGGTGACCCACAAGGCTTGTTACTGCCATTGTGAGACACACCCTACCCAATAGGACCACCAAAACTGCTAAAAAAATCTCACACCAAAGGACACAAACTAGGAGATTATTGCCTAGCTCCATCATCCTACACACTTCTCATTTCAAAGCTTACTAGTTGAGCTAGTTCTTCTTGCTTTCCTTGTTGAAACTAATGGATTTCTAGAATATATATATTGTGAATTTTGATATTTGGAGACAGGTAATAGATTTGGTTTTGAACTCAATACAGATTATTTTCTAGTGAGTTTATAATATTGTGATTGAGAATTATAATCTTTTGAGGGTCATTAGATAGCTTGATAGATGTTTGTCATAGATCAATATGGATTGTTGTTGAATAATTCATAAATCAATGATTCAGGAGTTCAAGAAAATAGTAGTTGAAGAACTCTAGAATTTATCTCAAAGTTACACCCTTTCGAGGGTCACAAGATAGCTTGATGGAGTTCCACTTAATTTATGATTTGTTTCTTCAAAGGAAGATCTTCTCAAGAATGTATATATATTTTCTATTTGGGAATTTTGGTTATGTAGCCTTAAGGGGGGCTAGGGTCCCTTAGCAGGGTGAAATTTGAAATTTTTAGGATACATTTACAAGAACAATGTAATAAGTGAGGGGGATGTTAAAAATTCCTATTATATTGGTGGTTATCAGATGGCTATGTAGTTATATGTTGTTCAACTACATTTATCCTCTTTATATATGTATTAATTTTTCCCTAATTATCAATAAAGTATTCACCTTCACTAACTAATTAGGTTCAAACATTCCTTTCTTGTAAATGTATTGTTGATTCTTTTTATTCTCTTTGAGGACCAAATCTCCAATTTCAAACTTTCAATTTTTTATCTTCTCAAGTTATAATCTTGAAAAAGGAAATTTTCGTAAGCTTGTAAATTATTAATGCATTGAGATGCCTCTTGTCTAATAGATCAAGCTTATGCATTCTATATAATCAATACTCTTCCTCATCAGTGACATGTTTTAAGGAACTATTAAGGAGGGGAGGTTAACCTCAATAGGAAAAATAACTTTGGTTCTAAATACTAGGGAATATGGAGTGGCTCTTATAGCTGTGGGGATACTACAGTAATAAGCCCATAAAGCAATATTAAGTTTCAAGTTTCAATCATGGCCAACTTTATTAACTTTTGGTTAGTGTAAAAATGGATGCTTCTTTAAGGTTTAGGACATAGAACAACACTTTTCCCCTAATATCATTCAAGGAAACCCTAGAGGCCTCAATCTAATGCTAAGATGAGAGAAACAGATCTTCAAATAAGGTGTCCTAGGGTCTCATTTGTGACTACAAGATGGGTTCACCGCCAAGATAGAGCTTGGAAAGAATAAAGAAATGTAAGACCTGTAGACACGTGAAATTGTCATCATGCATATAATTAGTTCATATTCGCCCATCAATTAAATAAACCAAGTTTAATTGATTTAATCTCTAAGGACCGTCCATCTAAAATTAAATAAATTAATTTTATTTAATTTTATCCTATCATTATCCCCCTTAGCTAAATAAATCAAATATTTATTTAACTAAATATTTATCACCTTTCATCTCCCTTTGATTTGATTTAAAACCCTAAATCTAAGTCGAATGGGTCAAAAACATATAACATCATCTTAATTAATCTAATCAATGATTAAATGCTAATCCTAATCACTTGTATTCTCTAGATTTTGCCACTTGCACATGAAAATGCATTTAATTGATTTATCAAAATCTTTATTTACTTTCAACTTGGCATAAAAGCAGAATATTCTCCAAGTTTGAATTCAAAAACAAGTTGACATGTACATCCAACATGGCAATAAATTCTTTCTTACATGTCCCTCACTTAGCATTTAACTCTCAATTTCAAATTTGAATCTCCCCCTCTTTGGCACATTGACCAAAATGTGCTCATTCCTCAACCTATCACAAGTTGACAAGTGGCTTCATCTCATTGGTCAAATCTTTATCCCACATTGCTCTATTTTGAACACTCTTAGCATTTGAGATTCTATTTAATGAAAGGCCTCATTCTTCATCAACCCATCTCCACAATCTCATGCAAAGTCACTCTCTTCAATTGAGAACTGATTTTGTCCACCTGATATCATCTTCATAGCATTTCATATCATCAATATCATGGAGCTTAGCAAAAGGATTGGGAAAGGGCTTTTTTCCATAGAAGCACGAATCCACTATGACATAAAGTTTTGATTATGTTTTTATATACTTGCAATTTAGTGGTCTTTGTTCTATTTAGTTTGCATATTTTAGCATAGTCAAGTATTTCATAGGAATCTTAGATTAGATTATTTTGAATGGACTAACAACTAACTATGGTCATTGTTTAAAGTAAAAATGAAAGTTTTAAGGTTCACATTTTTGCGCCCACGTTTGCAAGGATAGAGGTTGATCGCATGAGAGATAATATCCATTCTTATTTCATGTCCTCTATTTTAATATAATAAAGTTTCTTCTTGGAATGCTCTTTCAGGGGTATGACTGGCATTGATAGTTGTAGTAAGATCTGCATAGTAGGAATATTTAGTAGTAATGGGAATGGTCGATATCTTTGTGGTCACAACCATTGGTGCATAATGAATACAGATGTATTCCCTAAATATATATTTTCTCTCTGCCAATTTCCATTTGTTAGTATCTTTTCTTGAGTAGTGTTATTAAGTGTAGTTGTCAGATATCTCCAAATCTGCATACCTTCGACGGAAATTTGTGTCCCATGCCTTGGCATCATCTACTCTCTGACACTCATTATCAGTCACCCAACCAGGCCTAGTTTCATGCTTACCCTAGAGTACTCTGTTAGAAACCAGTCACTTGACTTTGGTGTCAAAAGAATGTGCCTTTCACTGCCGGTACATTATCTCATCATAATGGTGTGAGACAAGTTTTTGTGCATTCTTTGTGTATGCTTTCACTGAACTCACTGATATTATTTGAAATCATTCGCCATTGCCAAAAATGACTTTAAAATGTTGGTGTTGTCTTTTATCCCTAGACCTCCAGAATACTATATATTCATGCATCATATTATCACTTATACCACCGACATCATTTGGAACCTGAGAAATTCCTATTGTCGATTTACCATAAAAAAGTGGGGGAACGGTTGTATGTTTCAAATATTTTAAGGCATTGAACGCGCTTTCCTTAAACTCGCCTCAAGTTCTAGCTCGTGAGGAAGTTTTGTTTTGAATCTTGCAAGGAGCCTTTTTCGGTTGAGCTTTCTCCCATGATGAACACTGTCCATTACATCAATCAGAGTCTGTTTATGTCCATATGGATCCCTTCCCACTGTCCCCATGACCATTAGCACTACCACTAGGACCTCTTTCACCCAACCCACCTAGCAATGCCTGTAGAAGTCTATATCACTCACTTGCGTTGCAATGCTCAAGAAACAACCCACATTGTACAGAGCGACCAAAGCTCACTTTGCACCATAAGTATTGACCTTCAGTAAAATATTAATATTTTACACAATTATGAGATATGACTAGTCCTAAACATGAATACAATACATTCCATTATATGCAATAGATGAATGCAATTTTTTTTTAATTGTATTCCATTGATCTGTACATCTTCTCCATGTTCCATCATCCAAGACAAAACAAAACATTTGATAAACTGCACTCTACCAATGTGTCACTACCATGCCACATCTTTTCTTCAGAATGATGCTTTCTCCGGCCTGCTTTCACTGACTTTTCATAATGTCATCTTCATGTTTGCTTGCAAATAATTCTTGTAATACAAGTTGTCTCTACTTTATCAAACCCTATGAGACCATCTCTAAGTGGATATCATTGGAATAGATTTTATGTGCATCTAGTAGATTTGATCATATTCAAGTGCATTGATAACTCTGCGCATAGTGTCCCAAGTCAATGCTTGGCTAGCATTCTAAATATCATATTTATTGCGCTATAATACATTTTGCATTAAATCACTTATTGTCTTGATATGATGGCATAGGAAAAGAGATGAAGAGACGTTCATAAGAGATAAAGTAATTTAGTATGCCTCTAGCATGATTTCTATGAATAGATTTGGAGTTCGGTTTTTTTTTCATCTTGCTATGTACAACCAGCTCCTAAAACAACACATTTTCAACAACACTATTTGTTAAGGTCATCACCTAGTGCTACAAGTCTATGCATTGTTTCCTAGAAAAAGCCCAGACCAAATCAAGCCGCATTGAATGGAATAGGTGCCACATTGAAAGGTCCTCATGATTTTTTAAAATATCTTATTGAATCTCACATTTTGAAGTAACTTCTAATATGTGATTAGTTTCTTGATCTTAATCAAATTAACACCATTAGTATAATCAATTAAGACGTTTGGAAAATCAAAATTTGTCTGTATTGATTTTATGTGAATCAATTAATGCATTTAATATAAACGTATTTTTTGGTTGATTTCCCCAAATTGTTGTCAAGGGGTTTTATTGATTTTGACCAATATATGCTTGATCATGATTTTGAATGTAGTTATGTGAATCCAATAATCATAGCATTAAATTGTTCTATTTTCCTTTAAGTCATAGTGGAGCAAAATTCTCAAAGCCGTATGAAAGTACTTGTAATCACTGCATTACAGTAGATTGTTGCTACATTAGTTTGGTTGACTATTTAGTCCCTCAACTTTAAAAATGCTTGCTAATAGAGGAATGAGAGCTTGTCCTTGAATGATGAACAAATTTAAAGTTTTGAAGTTGACTCTCTGTATCTATGAGCTTTGCATGGAATTTATTGCAATAGATGATATTAGAAAATAGTAGATACAAGAAGCAATAGGAAGGCCATCTACATCAACTATTACTTATTTTGGCATAGCTTATATTTCATGTTTATCTATGACTGTCAACTGTTACTTATCTTAATTCCTTGAAATAAATCTCATATTTTAAATTGTAATGTTTGAAGGTGAAGGTTGGCATCAAAATCAAGCATTGGAATCGAGTGAAAGCAAGCAAGAGTGGACTTGAAGGAAAGCGGACATTGAGACTCTAAATTCACAAAGAATTTTTAAATGATTGGAGCTTCCATTTCCTACTTTAAATTATTTGTTTTGAATCAACTCACACTTTTTCTTTGGGCTTTTAAAAAGAACAAATTCAAATTCTTGCTACAAAAGGCTTAAAATGAATCTTAGGAAAAACTCACTAAGTTTTGTTTGGGAATAACAAATTGAACAAGACAATCTTCATCTTTCCTTTGCTGCTTAAAAAGAATCAAATAATTGCTTTGAAGGATAAAATGAATGTGTATCTTTATTGTTTTGTAATTATTTACACAAAGTAATATTATCAAAAGATGTATGTGCTTCTCTCGTGCCTCACGATGATCTTGAGAATCAAAAGGCTTTTGGTGACATTAAATTGTGTAATTAATTACCCACACACTTCATTTTGGGTTTAAAATTGAACAAAACATTTTGCTAGTATGAGTAAACCTATTGCATGTGTTCTCCCTTTGTTTCTAAACGAAGGTTGATCAAACTATGAATAGTTGGCTATCAACTAATGAAAAATAGGCAATATTGGTAAGATTGGCCAACAAAATTATGTTGGAATGGAGGCTCCACTTCCTAAACTTTGAGCCTTTACTTGCACAAATCTATATAAGAGGATTTTAACAAGAGATAGATTACACTTGGTGGGTATCATTAGCCCCCACCGGTGTCCTCTATGTAAAAGGAGTTAGGAAAGTGCCAACCACCTCCTACTAAATTGTGAAGTGGCTTTCGAGTGTTAGGATTGGTTGAGTGGAAATCTTAGTTGGAAAGGATTTCTACACTTAGATTTATATGATCACATGTGAATTTTTCCAATGCTGAAGGATCATAATTTTTGGGGAGACATTTGAGTTGTTGGCCCCACTATCATAATCTAGCATCTCTGGTGTGAGAGGAATAAACACATATTCTAGGACTCTTAATGAAACTTAAAATAGAATGTGAGGATCATATGAGTCATATCAAAATTTCTAAATTCCTATACACGTCTCCATATGAAGAAAAAATTTTCCAATCGGGATGATCAAATCACAAGGAATTGGAAAGGGCTAAGGGTACCAAATAATTTCACCAACTTGGGTCCCCAAGTTAAAGAAAAGCAGATTGGGGCCATATGTGAGTTTCCCTTGAGTGGGTCCATCTAAAGCTCACCTATTATGGAGCTTCTTAGGGTAACATGAGTAAGTCGGGAGCTTTCTGTATCATCAGGAATCATTAGGGGGAGTTGGTATGGGCCCTATTGAAGAAATTGGATGATGGTACAAATAATGAGGTTGAATTTTCTACCATTGATATTGGGCTTACCATCTATTTGGAAAAGGGATACCAACACATTGACATAGAGGGATATTCATAGATTTGTATAAATGACATCAACAAAAGAAGAATGAGTAATTGGTTTCTTCAAGGTTGGTTAGGGAAGATATGGATGAATCTGGAAAAATTAGAGGATTTCACCATCAACCCATTGACACTACTCGAAGAGAGATTAGATCAAATGTGTGTATAAGTTGGGTGGACTTTCATATGTTGATTAAGGAAGGTATGAGAAACTATGATAGATAGTGGGAATTAGTGGATCATGAGCCATCACTTTAAATATAGATCTTTATGATGACCTTTTCACACCAATCCTCAAGGAGTGTGGTTTGTTATTGTATATGAAGCAATGCTTCATCTTGCCTCTCATGGAGAAAGGCTTATACAGTGTAATTGGAACCCATTTTTTTATTCAATGGGATTTATCTCCATAAGTCATCATCTATTTCCTCAAAAAAAAAATTCCATCAAAGTTACTTATACGAATGATCAAATTTTTAAAAACTCAAACACAAAGTCTAACATTCCAACCCTGCATTGTCACAATAATTTTTTTACACAAGCTCCCACCTTCCAACCACACAATGTCAAAAAATCCTATATAAATAGACCAAATATGAAAAATTATATATGTGTGTGTGTGTGTGCATCTAAGTTGATGGAAAGTGTTAAAAATATTTTAGCTATATTTTAACACAACAAACATAACAATTATGCAAATTTGTGTCTCATGCAAGAGAAGCATCTCTCCAAGAATGAGACCTATTTAAAGATCTTTGGATATTTTAATTTGATATATAGAGAATAATTCAAGAACTCCAATTTTAACAATTGGTATCTGAGTCAATTATCAAGGCAAGCTAAGAGAGAAAGATAGAGAATATAATAATATAGAAATTACATGAAAATAAGACAATCAAGAAGAGATTGTAGTATCTCAATCACAAGTGGTTGAGAGAGATAAGAATATAAATGTAGTAAAATTCTAGGAAGAAGGAGAATGTAGAAGTAAAATAATGTAAAAAAGAAAAGGATGCCACAAATAAAATTAGTCACTAATTTGTAGAAGCTACCTCAAGAAGTTGCATAATCAATTGTGATCACCAAGAGCTAATAGGATGAAGGAGATTTCTACTTTCATTGAAGTTTTTATTTGAAAAGAAGGAATCTTGGCCTTCAAATATGTTAAAATAACCAAACAAATAGTTTCATCTCCCAAAGTGTAGGAAAGGCTTCAAAGATAGAGAGCATAGTAAATTATGAGGAAAAGTTATTGAAAATTGTGATGTTGATTGAATCTCACAAGTCAAAGACAATTAGATATTATTGCACAAAAGAAGTTACAATCTAAAGGAATAATACCATACATTATTTTAAGCTATTGAATTAAAAAATATGTCATAAATTTTGAATTTCTTATAGTCAAAAGATTAAGCCATTTTCTATTAAAGGATTTGCTAGTTGAGAAACGAGTTTCTTATATACCCAGGTCATTGCATAAAATTTAGAGATTCGATCAATATTTTATTCACTATTTGAAGGATTTCATTGATCCAAAATCCATCCACAAAGAAAGGAATCAATATTTATCACTCTATCACATTTTTTGTGAGGAGATATATTTGGTGCTAAACGTATAGATTCTCTCAATGCAATTTTGTATTCTTAAAACAAATATTGAAAGAGCATTGAAAATTATTTCTAGATGAATTTAAGGTTGTGTGGAATTATTGACTCCTACCATTACCATCAACACACTTCCTCTACATTTATTGTGTGGTGAGAAAATTATATTATTTCTACAAGAATTTGATTGAATATGAGGAAAAATAAGGTGTTTTGGAATGAAATTGGAGTTATCTTATTGTAAGGGGTCAATGGTATGTATTTAAAAAAGGATTCATATGTTTAGATATGAATTTTGAAACTATTATAAGTGGGGTTTAACAAATTGTGATAAAAGATAAGTGGGAAGAGAGTGTAACTTTAAAAGAAATGTGACAATAAATTTTCCTAAAACTTTTCATAACATTTGATTGAGTCTATAATATTTTTTGAAGTTTATGTTTGAAAAGGTACAAATTAATTGGTAGACCATTTCAAACTATAGATACATAAAATTGGTCATATCTGATAAATCCTAGCATTTAATTAAATATTTATTATTTAATTAATTTCTCTAAAGTCTTCTACATATGATTAAATTTAATTAATTTAATTATATTATTCATTCAATTTATTCTTCTATCATAATTAAATAAATCAATCTTACTTAATTATTTCACATTCAAATGTCCACTTGATTAATTAAATAAATATATTTTATTTATTTTAATTAATTGTCACTTTTTGAATTTAATTGTCTTTTTTATTTAATTAAATTTAAATATTTCTTTTCAAATCTTTCTTCTGGTTAATTAAATATCTTATTTAATTAATTTCATTTACATACCATTTCTTAAAAGTTTAATTAAATATCTTTATTTAATTGAATATCTTCCATATCTTTTCAAAATCATAATTAAATATTCTATTTAATTATGAAATCTTCCATTATTCTTCAAATCTGGGGTAAATATTCAAGAAAAAAACCTCTGTGTCACCCTTAAATGAATAATTGAATTTAATAATTCAATATTTATCTTCTTCAAAATCTTTCCATAATCTCACAAAAAGATGATTTTAACAAATCATCTTCATCATCTTATCTTACCTCTTTTACAGAAAAGAAAACAAAATCTTGCTTTCTATTTTCTTCTATTTTTCTTCAGTCTTATCCATCCTCAACCATTCGATCTGCCAGGAATTTTCACAATCATTGATCATATCAGCCAATCAAAAGCTTTTGAAAAACTCTATAAATAGCACTACCAATCCAAGCAAGGGTTACAACACACAATAGATTAATTAGAGATTAATTGCATTCTAGAATTATCATTATAGTTTTATTATTCATAGCATCATCATAATATGTCATCTTAGCAATCATGTTTTAGAATAATCATGTCTTAGCTTAGCATTACATGCATTTCATATTCAATCTCGCTCTTTGGGAAGACTGTTTGTTGAGCCTACCATATAATATGAGAGCTAGCTGGAATCAATGAAAACACTGGAGATAGAGGATGATAGAAAGACATCGATAACATGATATTGAGTTTGCAATCTCTATTATTTTCATATTATTTTTTTTTTATATAATGTCTTATTGGTGTGTTTGATTCGTTTGTTTTTACATATTTAACACACACAAAATTGACCACACATTATTGGTGCCCACCGTGGGGCCTTGCCCCATTTTTAACATTTATCTATAGGGTTTTTGACAAGATTTCACATTTTGGAATTTGGATTTTCAACAAAAAAAATTGTTTTAGCACATACGAGGATTTTCGAAGCGCATCCTTGGTTTCTTTCAGTGCTTTTGCAAGTACTTCAACGCATCTAGGAACTGTTTAGGCACATCCAGTCTGAACTATTTCAGTGCATCTACAGGACATAATGGTGCATATACCCAACTTAGTTTGTTAAAAATTTCTGAAAAACAAAAAAAAAATAGCTGCATTCTGTTTTAGGGCATTTAGGAGTTTTTGTAGGGCATTTGGGACTTTTTGTAGCACATTTACGATCTGTTTTGGCACATTAACTTGTTTTTGTTGCACATACAGGGGATATTTTGGTGCATACAGTTGTAACTAAATAGGTTTCTGAGTCTGACACCTTCCATAGACATAACCTTTTTCTAGCTTAAAAAGAACCAATCTAGGATAGTCACAACTAGTTTTAAAAGGAAGCAACCCTAAGATAGACATGGATTTAAAATAAAGCAATCTAGGATACTCACCACACACTAATTTTGCGGTTAAAATGAAACCCATGCTTTTTGTGAAGCAACATCTTCAGATAGTTTATATCATTGTGATTTGGGTTTTAAAAAGAACAGTGTCTACTGTGTTTGTGGAAATAGGTCTATGCTCTCTCCTTAACTGGGTGATCAGAATACCAGATTTTCCTTTTACATTCATGCAATTTTATTGCTTTATTACATCCTATAGAGGGCCTACTCTTGCAGGAAAAAGTACTCACCCAAGCGGAACAACTCAAGTGGGTTCAAGCCAAAGCCAGGCTATTCCACCCCACTATAAAATTTAAAGAAAATAAGGGGAAATCCTTTTTTTCTAGTAGTCTGCAAGATAACCATCCCCAAAGCCTTTGTTCTAAATTTTGGGAGGTCTCCCGAGGGAGTTTATTATTGCCACATTGAACAAAAACCCTTACTACGAACCTAGTGTAGTATCCAGCTGAAGTCAGTTTCTAACATCATAATAATCACAGTGCAAGGGAGGGAAGAATCTACCCCCAAGATACTCACCATATAACTGTCAAGGACCATTTGCTCAGGGGATCCGGTATCCACTTCCGTCACTTGAGTACGCACCTGAAAAGACAAAAACATGGGCACCCCTTTGGGGATGACACAGCTGTGTGAGTCGATACAGTTCTAAGATGTGGGTTGTTGATTATTATGATGACCTACCTGAGTACTAAGAGTGAGTCTGCTTGAACTGTATGTCATGTGTAAAAACCTATGAAAACACTTTTTGAAAAACATTTTTGAAACATACACTTGATATTTAGTATAGGACTTAAAAACAATTGTGTTCAAGGTGTTTGTTGTGTTTTCAATCACACTAATTTAGATAAAAGATCATCCCAAATGAACATGTCAAATTTCAGCTGTAAACTGTTCTCAATTGTTTGGGAAAATATTTGGGAAAAATTGTTTTGGCGCATCTAGGGAGTATCTTAGCGCATATAAGGTCTATTCTAGCGTATTCACTAGTTAATTCAGCACTTTTAGGGTCTATTTTAGCTCTTTGAGTCTTTTAGTGCATATGTTGGCTATTTTGAAAATAAAACTTTTTGGTCACTGTCAACATTTTTTTCTGCAACGCATATAGGATACAGAGTAGCACATCTCAGACATGTTGAAGTGCATTTGACCATTTCTCTGGTGCATATCCCTATTTATGAACCGCACATAGGCAATAGAAAAGTGCATCTCTCATTTTTCCTAAATCATTGTTTTTGACAGATCTGAGCTTATAGCATTATTAGTGCAGTAACGTATTAACAAATTTCTCTCATGCTTAGGGAGTGGAAATCTACCAATTTTGTTAAGAAGTCAATTTCCAATAGAATAAAAAAACCTAAGAAACCTCCAGGTTATAAGAAAACCTTACAACAAAGGAAGTTTTTATACAAGAGTCTAAACGTTTTGCTCCATTATCGCAAATTTCTCCATAGATACCAAGATTTTGTCAAAGGATTTACTGACAAATACGTTGTGGATCCTCTAGATTCACAAGCCTATTTTCAAAGAAGAGCCCTCTCTCAACGGCATAATCATAATCAACCTCTTGATTTTAACTATATACCACAACCTTTTATCCAATATTCGACACATCCTAGTCAAATACTTCAGTGAGTTGAAATAGGCTAAATGATATATTGATCACTCTTTGAAAACAAAAATCAAATCTTACAAGTGCACTTTTCATCACAAACTTCTAAATTCTTGGTTCAACTTCTCCCAACAAGATTCTGACATCCTTTATCATTGGAAGCCACAACCACGAATTTGGAAAACATAGTTTGATCATATCATAAGATTTTCATCTTATCAAATTAAAACATCATCTTTTATTGCACTCATCAAACTATGATCTAAGTTTAGGAGAACATCTTGAAATCATATGCCTATTTTTACATGATCACAATACAATAAACTGAAGGAAGATATTCAACAAGAAGATCATACCTCAACAACACAAAAGGAAGGTGAAAATAGTGATCCCCTTTATAGTGTGAGTCGAAATCCCCTTTTTGAAGACAACTTGGCCGAAGGAGCAAAAGATCTGTTTACTTCCGACAGTGATCTGAGAAAAACCCTTGAGGATAGTGAGGATGAACAAGAAGAAGAACGTCACCTTAAAGAAGTTGAACAAGATCCTAAATTTCTAAGAGTAGTAGAAAGGATCATAGCACGAGACAAACAAAATATTTCCTATTTTTGGCTAACAAAGGAGCTAAACTACCTCATGACTTTAATACTGAGAACATAAAGAGTAATCCTAATGAAACACCCTTATCTGGTCTTAGTGCCTTGACTTTACATGTTAAAACATTAGAAGGGAAAATTAAAGATCTAGAAGGGGGAGCCACAAAAAAGACATACGCTCTAGATAATATTTGTCCATATCCTTTTGATCAATGTCTCAACATGATTCCATTTCCTAAGCATTGTAAAATTCCAAAGTTTGATCGTTATAGCGGAAAATCAGATCCCATTGACCATATTAGAGACTTTTGAAACATTACTTTAGAATTTGCTCATGAGGATACATACTTAATGCATTTGTTCCCATGAAGTCTTGGAGGCCAATCTATGGAATGGCTATCAAAAATTACACTGCCTGTCAAAAAAATTGAAGAATTGATCAACGAGTTCATCTCTCAATATTCCTATAACATACAACACCAAATCACAATGATTGGTCTATGCAAGGCTAAGAAAAAACCTGGTGAACCATTCATCACATTTTTTCAGAGATGGAGAAGATTGTTCACTAGATATCCACATCATGTTCCTTAAAAGGAAAAGATCACTACATTCATAAATAGCTTGGATCAAGAGATGAGTTATTGTCTAAATCTTCATTATCCTCGTTTTCAGAAAATGATTGAAAATGCAATCACAATTGAAAATGCATTAGTTCAGAGGGGGATAATCAAACTTCAAAAAGACAATCCTAGCTCCTCAAATCACCATAATGACAAATCTATGTTTTGGACTCACAACAAGAATATAGTGAATGATGGTGTTGTAGGTGCACATCATGTCTCACCTAAGCCAATTGTTCTTAGTGTTCCTTGCAACAACAACTACAACAATGTCAACTCGGTTATGAATCAGGGAAAAAATTCTCCTCCTCCAAGGAATAACCAAAATCTGACTTTTGTTCCAAATCAAAGTAATACCAAAAACAAAGGGTATCATGGAAACAACAACAATAACACCTTGGGAAATACATCAAACACAAATCCACAATGATTTTCATTTTTTTCCAATAGAAGAACTTTTATTCCATTGGGGCAATCTCTGGAATCTTCCCTTAAAGACTTGATGGCAAAGAACGTTATTACCCTACTGTCTCAACATAACTTTGAACCCAGTGTGAAGCCACCATCATGGAATGATGCGTACTATTGTGAATATCGTAGATGTAAAGGCCATTGTATGAATAATTTCCAAGCATTAAAGAATTTTATTCAAGATTTAATCAACAAAGACATTGTCACAATAGAAGGGAACCAACAATCAAACGAAGACCACCAAGCATTTTGAAATCCTTTGCCCAACTATCAAAAGGGTTAGTCTTCTGGAAAGAATGTGAATCATATCGATGAGCATATAATCAATCATATCTACACTGATGATGAGCGGGTTAATGTTATAAAATTCAAAGAGAAAGTGGAGTATCGAGAAGTTAACGTAACAACAAGGGCACAAGCTAAAGTCATCCTAAAAGGCTCTCCTTCAAAATTCATTGTGCTACCGCCTCCACATCAATATGATTTAATCAATCAACTTGGAAAAAATTCTACTCAGATCTCTATCTTAGAACTTCTGAAGATTTCCCCAACACATAAGGAAATTCTAGACAAAGCCCTCATTGAAACAACTGTATCCAATTATCTGAATGTGGATCAATTTCAAGCCATGGTGGGACATTTATCCTCACCCACATGCCTTTCATTCTCTGAAAAAGATGATGTTTCTATGACACATCCCCAAATTCATCATTATACTTAGAATTCATGGTCCACAAGTTTCGTGTCAGACGAGTTCTAATAGATGGAGGTGCTGGTTTGAATATATGTACCATGAAATTAAATCAAGCTTTAGGATTTTTTGAGAATTTTGTTGATCCTAGAAGGAAGATTACTATTAAAGCCTATGATACCAATCATAGTGGGACCTATTATCAAAAATACTTTCTATCAGGTATTAGACCATGATCTCGCATACAACATCTTGTTGGGTCATCCTTGGATCCATGAAATGCAAGTTGTACCATCTACATATCATTAGTGTCTTAAGTTTCATTATGATAGACATAGATCATGATATCAGCTGATAATTCTCATAGTCAAACTTCTGCTACCATCAAAGCTAGTCAAGACAATTTGGTTCCTAACAATCGAGAAGCGACTATTAGTGCTTCTCTGAAAGTTGATAAACAAATCAGTCAACTAACCAAAAACTTTGACAAGAAATTATGGTTCAAGGACAATGGAATAGGATAATATTCTCTCTATCTGGCTAATCTTCCTACGTCACCTCGGTCACATGGACAACCTTCTATCATGCAACATCAGATATCTATAGCATCAACATCAACACAATCAGCGGTAGAACCAATCACAAAGTTCAATGGACAATTTATCAAAGAGAAGTTCCTAATGGAAGATCTTGAGAATAGAGAAATGCTAAAATGGCTCTATAGAGATGAAGACGATGATGAAACAATTCTCAATTAATCAAGTTACCAACTGAAAAATATGGTAAGGGATATTCAATCATGCAAAAGATGGGCTATGAGGGTAATGGTCCTATCAGAAAAAGAAAAGGAGTAGTTGAGCCTATTGATCCTCCAGGACTTGTTGCAAAAGATAAAACATGACTAGGCTATAATACTAGCTCAAAGGAAACAACATCCAAACAATTGAATGATATTGTACTCACATTGCAAGAAAGTTTTGATCCAAGGGAAGCATGCTTAACAACAATTCAGAATTTCATCGATAATAACTCTGACACAGACTGTGGAGAATATTAATGGGATACCATCCATAATGATGAATTTTGGAGGGATAAATAGGTTGATGTAATACACAAGTATACGCCTACTCTAATCAAAGGAGAAGGTTCGAGGACCCAACCACAAGAATCAAAACTACAGTGCAACTATGATTCTAGTGATACCGAGTTAGATTTAATCGAACAAGACTATCATGAAGACAGTACCATCATTGATCTACCTTATACCTCGGATCCTATAGACACCTCCTTTATGACCATAACCATAGTTGATTTCATGCAACCTAATGACCTACTACTGCTAATACATCTTGATCTCATTGATTGAGATCTATCTGAACCTCTTAATATACCTATGTTTCCAACTGATGAATCTATTGTAAACTTCTTTTCCGCAGATGATGTAAATGATTGTTCCACTGGAAATTTTTGGCATGAGATCCTTAGTCAGGACAATGTCAAGTTTCCTAGCTGCAAAAGTAAAAATAAAAAAGAAATATCTAATGGTGAAAACTAGAATCTAGCAGTGTTAGATAAAAAAAAGATAAAACAAAGAGCGTATCAGATGGTGAAAACCTTTTTAAGGTACCAGATCATGGGATGCTTGACACTCTCCTGGAGCACTATCATGAGCGATCACCTATCTTGATTAAGCCTACAAAAGCAGTTAATCTTAAAACTACAGAGAAATCAAGGATTCTATAGTTAGCAGCATCAATGATAGATAAAGAAGTACCCGAGTTCATGGAATTTCTTAGAGAAAATCAAGTCAACTTTGCCTGGTCTTATGCAGACATGCCAGGTCTTGATATTGATCTTATAATGCATCACTTTTCCATTAAACCAAGAGTAAAGCCTATGAAACAAAAGCTTAGAAAGATGCATCCTCATGTGGCACTACTAGTTAAAGAAGAACTTAAGAAACTCCTCGATGTGGGATTTATAAGATCGATTGACTATGTAGAATGGATCTCCAACATTGTTCCTATATCAAAACCTGACAAAAGTGTTAGAGTGTGCACAGATTTTAGAGATCTTAATAAGGCATGTCCTAAGGATGATTTTCCTCTTCCAAGCATTGATACTATAGTTGATCTAATGGCTGGCCATTCCATGTATTCACTAATGGATGGTTTTTCTGGTTATATAACCAAATCAAGATTGCATCGAAAGACCAGGAAAAAATAGCTTTCACATGTCCCTAGGGGATTACTATTGGAACATCATGCCATTCGGTTTAAAGAATGTTGGGGCTACATATCAAAGGGCTATGACTATAATTTTTCATGACATACTGACAAAATCATACACAAGAGAAGGACATCTCAAGATATTATACAAAATATTTGCAAGGTTGGAAAAGTTCAAAGTTTGCCTCAACCCTAAGAATTGTGTTTTCGGAGTCACATCTGGAAAACTCTTGGGATATATAGTTTCAGCAAAAGTAATTGAAGTAGCTCACACTAAGGTACAAGCAATCATGGAAATGCCTCCTACAAGGAATATCAGTCAATTGAGATCACTATAGGGACGACTTCAATTTATACGAAGATTCATTGCACAACTAGTAGATAAATGTCTACCTTTCACAAATCTACTACATAAGAATGTTCCTTTCAAATGGGATGATAAGTGTGAAATGGCCTTTCAACAAATCAAGCAGTATTTAATGAACCCACCAATTCTGATACCACCAAATCTAGACAAACCACTCATCTTAGTATACATTGCTGCCACAGAGACATCCTTGGGGGCATTGTTAGCACAAGAAGACTCTATAGGAAAAGAACATGCAATCTATTATATCAATCGTACATTAACAGGTCATGAACTCAACTACACTTTCATCGAGAAGGCTCGTCTAGCAGTAGTCTTTGCTTCGCAAAAGTTTTGACACTACATGTTAACTCATGTACAATTAATCTTGTTGCAAAGATTGATCCACTCAAATATCTGTTAAGCAAGGCCACATTAACAGGAAGATTAGAAAAATTGGTCATGATCTTAAGTGAGTTCGATATTCATTATATTGATCGCAAAGCAATCAAAGGACAAGTTATTGCTGACCAACTGGCTGAAGTACCCCTACAAGCAGAACATCCCATGCACATTGAATTTCCAGATACTGATGTCTTCACAACAAAATCAAAGCAACCTTGGTCATTATATTTTGATGGCTCATTTACTCAACACAGATCAGGGGCGGGCATACTCTTTGTCACCCAAGGAAATACCATTCCTTAGTCATATCAGCTAATGTTTCCATGTACTAATAACATAGTCAAATATGAAGCTTTAATCATTAGAATCAAAATAGCATTGGAATGGAGAATCACATAATTGCAAGTCTATGGTGACTCACAGTTAGTCATTAACCAAATCAACAATGACTATCAGAGCAAAGATGACAAATTGTTGCCATATAAGAAAATGGTTGACGATTTCAAGAAATAATTTGTAGACATCAAGTTCATTCAAATTCCAAGGCTTGATAACAAGGCAACTGATGCTATGGCCACAATCACTTCATTATTACAACTCCCAGAAACTCAGGCTCACTACGAATTTCTGGTGGAACAATCATTTACGCCTGCTTATGACACACCTAAAAGCCAAATCACTTGCCACTTAGTAGGATCCAATTCACCTTGGCATGGAAATATTTATTCCTACTTAAAATATGACATCTTACCACTTGACTTATCCCGTAACCAAAAGCGCAACTTTATCCGACAATCTTCTCACTATACCCTTATCGCTGACACTCTCTATCACCGCAGCCTTGATGGTACTTTACTTCGATGTCTTGAATGTGACAAATCCAATAAGGCTTTACAAGAAGTCCATGGTGGCATTTGTGGTACTCATTCAAGTGGACTAACCTTATCTAATAAATTGATTAGAATGGGTTACTACTAGCCTACAATGGAGAGGGAATCATTTACTTTTGTAACAAAGTGATCTACATGTTAGATACATGGAAATCTCATTCATGCACTAGCATAGGAACTACAACCGTTTGTACCAACCTAGCCATTTTCTTAATGGGGGTTGGATTTAGTTGGAAAGATTCATCATTCATCCTCGAACGGACACAAGTTCATCATCACAGCGGCAAAGTATTTTAGCAAGTGGATTGAGGCAGTTCCTCTCACTAAGGTCACTGGCAAACAAATCTCATCATTCATACTTAAATATCTCATTTGTAGGTATGGCATTCCCAACTCCATCATCAAAGATAATGGACGACCATTCAAGAATTGGGATGTTGACAAACTTTGTGAGAGATTCCATATTCAACATAGATACTCAATGATGAGCTTAAAATGTGCTCATAGTTGGATATTATGGACTTTTAATACCTTTACTTTTGTTATTCGTGGTTGTTTAAAACTCTTTTGAAACCTTTTATGGGGATATCCTATAGCAAAACATTTGCATATTCCTGCAGCTTATTGTGTTGACTTGACTACATTTATTACCCCGTTGACTCCCTAAATGATTGGTATATTGCATACAATTTTTGAATGATAAAATAGATTTAAATGTGTGATTAATGAATGGATATTGTGTATGTGCCATATGCCTTTTCTTTCGCATCTATTACCTTTTGTTTTGCAGGTTGTTGAAGAATGATCAAATCAAGCGCAATCGATCTTGGCTTGCAGTAAAGTATATTTCATGCACGACTTTGAGGAAGCTCGGACGAAGCCTCTCTGATTGAAACCGTTGGGAAATATTTTTAATGACAGTCAATCTGGAAAGAGTGGAGCGCTAGATTCTCTCTGGATCGGGTTGAACGCATAAATTCATTTATGAAGTTTGTTCCTTGATTCTGGGATACACTTTACTTCCACGTCTTTCTTTGATAGGGTTAGTTAGTTAGTTGCTCTCCTGATTTTAAATAAAGTACTCCTCCTGCGCGAGTGAGGAAGGAGATGATAGTTAGAGCAAGATAGAAGCATAGTGATAGAGAGATATAGCAGATATCATGTAAGAGTCAGTATGATAATGAAAAGCAGAATCCGTTTGACAAGAGACAGAGTTTGTTGTTAGTTGCTATATCAGCAAAGCAATGTATACCATTCTGTTTTCATGAATAAAGTTTGATGAAGTTCTGAGTTCAGCACCTACGTAATCAGTAGATGCGTGCTAAGGGGGCCCACTTAGTAAGTATCTGTAGTTAGTTAGTTAGCTATTATTTTCTATTGATCATCAGTTATCTTTCATCTTTGAAGTTTTCACACAAACTCAATCTTGTATTGCTCCTGCAGCATAGGGAATCCATCCCTATGTCTATTCCTACAACATAAGGCCAGTTCATAGTTTGTGTTTTAGTCGTAGCTGTTATGGTTTCTGTTTTAATCAAATCATGGTTGAGTTAATAGAACTTTGCATTACCTCCTGTAGCATAGATAGAATTCTTTTCCAGTATTTATTTCTGCTAAGTTTTGACCGAAACCAGTTCTTAGTGCATATATTGTGCTATGCCATTTAAAGTATACGTCCCCTAGTTTGACAAGTAATTGAACATCCATAGAGAGATATTAGTCACCTGTTGGAATGTCCAATTCCCAGGAAAGGTTTATTGTGATTTTTATATCCTTTTGTGGGCACGACCATTTTTGGCGCCGTTGGCGGGGATGGCATCCAGCTAAGAATTTGTCAGAAGTCATTTTTAGCATTAGTTTAGTTTGTTAGTCAAAAAATTTCAAAATCTTTTGAACCACCATTCATCGTATTGCATGCATAGAAGAAGAAGAAATGCACTAGGAAGGTTCCTCCCTGAAAACCTGTTTGTTAAACTACCATTTGACCCAGCTGACAATGAACCTGAGGAAAATCCATTCGGCCTGTTATTCTAGCAAGCAAACATGGCAAATAATCCACCTCCAGCATTTGAGTTTCCCATTGTTCCCCAGAGAGATACCGACAATCTTAAAAATATTCCCTCTTCATTGCTTCCCAAATTCTATGGCTTGGTTATGGAGGACCCAAAAACTTTTCTGTTTGAGTTTGATGTCCTCTGTCGCAATTATGACTACAACTCAGACGCTCATAAACTGAAGTTATTTCCTTCCACCTTAAAGAAGGGAGCTCTCAGATGGTTCATGAGTCTAGGAAGAGGTGTCGTTGATAGTTGGGCAGCCATGCAAATGAAATTCCTTGAGAAGTATAAGGAATATTGTAAGAGTGCCAACAAAGGTGATGACATATTCCAAATTCAGTAGAAGGAGGATGAAAGTCTAGAAGATTATATTTCCAGAATTTTGTTTTCACTAAAAAGGAACTCAAACCATACTCTCAATGAGGACTCTCAGAAACTACTCTTTCTAAGGGGAATCAGTGATGCCTGTATAGACGCCCTGGACCTGATGGGAGGAGGTGATATAACCCAATTGCCTTGGGATGATATAAAGAAAATATGTCTTAACTACTCTCGAGCAATAGTTAAGAAAGGTCGAGGTCATCATGCTACAGTGGGGAAGTCTTCTTCTGGTGGAGTTTCTCAGATGGAGATAACAAGTTTGCTATCTGACTTCAAGCAATACATCTTTAATAATATGGCTACACAACTAGACACTATGCAAGCTTGGAAGAAACATGAGGAAGCTGAGGTAGTTTTGACCGAGTTCTGTCTATACTGTAGACAAAAGAAGTGTGACTGCAGATGCAAGATGGTGGCTAATTTGGAAGCTAAGCAACTACCTACTGACTTCAAGCCAGTAGAAGGTGATGATGATCAAGTGTTCTTTGTTGCACAATGGAGACCATGGGCCCAAAGACAAAATATGCCTCAAGATCTTTTAACTTTTGGTAATCCTTATTTTGGCTATAATAACCAATGGCAACATGCATATGGACCACCACCACCCTGGAATCCACCTCAACCAAGTTGACCTAATTATCAGACCCCGCAATGGTAATCTCCTCAAGGAGGGTGGCAGCAGCCACAAGGACAATGGACCCCAGCTCTAGGTAATTGGCAATAGACTCCTCAATGGAGAGGTCCTCAGCAATGACAAAACCAGTCCCCTGGATTCCTACAGCTTCCACAGCCACAACCACAAGCCCTCATGCCACCTCCTGCAACAACTGCCACAAATCCTGGCCCTCAAAAGAAAATGCCTATGCCTGCCCAGCCATTGCCAAATCCCAATAATAAGCAACAGCAGCAGCCACCGCAGCCTACGTATCTTGCCGAAGCCAACCAATATCAAGCTTATGCCTTAAACGTTAATGACATCCATTTGAGGTCTAGAACCACTTTACCTGCTCCAAAACTGCCTCTAATTACTAAAATATCAGATTCTCCCTTTGAAGAATCTACTGCACCTGCTGATCCTACTGAGCATATGCCTATACCTGATACGGTTTCTAAAGAGCCTGTATTGCAAAGCCAAGACAAACCACCTTTTCCTCATAGGTTGCAAAGTACTGCATTTCAATCCATGGAAGAAGCCACTTTTGACATTCTGGATCAGCTCAAAAATGTACAAATTCAAATCCCCTTATTTCAGGCTATTAAAGATGTTCTCATTTTTGGAAAAGCTATTAAAGAGGCATGTTTAAAGAAACCTGGATGAAGAAAAAAGATTCTCAAACAATTCATGTCTTAGGGAAATTGGCTGATATAATGTTGGGAAATGTAGTCATCCCAAAGTATATTGACCCTAGAAGTCCTGTAGTGTAGATACATATAAATGGCCAAATTATAAAAAATGTTTTGATTGATTTAGGTGATGCCATTAATGTTATGACAAAGCATACTATGGACTCCTTAAACATTTCAAATATTAGGTCTACACCCATAGTTCTAAAGCTTGCAGATAGCTCCACAGTTAAACCTGATGGGATGGTGGAGGATGTAATTGTCACTCTTGAATCTTGGGATTATTCAGCTGATTTCACAATATTATCAGTTAAGGCAACTTTAGGAGGGTATCTAGTTATCCTTGGTAGACCATGGTTAGCAACTGATGATGCTTTTATTATGATGCTCCATCTCATTGATGTCCTCCATATATACCGAAGGCTTTGCTATCTCGGCCAAGATCACAACATTCTATATCCGGTCTTGATTCTTGCAGGTCTTTGTAGACCTCGACACTTGCTCTACCCTTATTCCTTCTTCAATAACCCCACATTTCTCTAACCCAATTTCTTGGCAAAACCTTGGATTCTTTTACTTGTGGGGTTGCGCATTCCCCTTTATTTTTCCCTTCCATCTTCGAACTTGCAGAAGATATCCCACCTTCTAGATTGTTATCCCTACTTTCTCCCAGTGTTTCCATTTATACCGTGTATGATGCCTCCTGATTGACCAGTATCTCTTTACCGGAATCACCCACATCATAGGATGACTCTTTTTCCATCTATACCTTCCTATCTCCCCTTCCTTTAGTCAGTCGATTCGTGTCAAACCCTTCCCCATCTCACTCCTCCACTTCACTACCACTTTGTCTCATATTGCTGCGACAATCTTCCATTTGGTGATTTTTCCTTTTGCATAGGGAGCAATAGAATTTTGCTTCTTTCTATTTCCACCCGTTGGATCCAACAATTACTTCCCACCTTCAGATGAATAGTTTCTGGGATCGCATGAATCACCATGATCTTGAGCTTGGCATATGTTAGAGTTTCACTTTTCCACAAATCGACCTCGATTGTGCGCCCGATTGTGTCCCCTATTTTCGCAAGGCATTTTCCCAACCAGTATTCGTAGGGGAGATTATATAGCCGCAGCCAAACCAACTTCTCTAGTAGCTCCACCATTAATAGATCAAAGTTCCTTTGCTAGGATTGTAGGTACAAATATGATTCCTCATTTTTCTTGCCATCCATGTCCATGATAAACCTGTTCTCCTCTGTCGAGGGGAATACCACCACAAACAATCCGTTGGGCATGAAGTTAAGAACAGGATCAACCTTCTAATTCTGCGACACCCACTTGCTTATTTCCCATCGAGTGAACCTTCTCCCAAGGAATCTTCCAATGACTACCCTATCTTCAACATCCTCAGCATTCTTCTCCGCCAGATCTGTGACATCGATGATGACTACGATACTTTTTGTCTTTATTTTATCGTTGTCCTGCTTTCTTCTTTCACCCAGCAGCATAACATTCGAGCCCGATGCCGGACACCCAGGCTTCCAAGCTTCTTCATACCTCGGCCACCCATTCCACACCCAGTGAATCCCTCGAAGCTCCGATGGTTCCTCCTTCAGCACTGGTTGCCTCTCCTGTGCTCCACGCCAACCTTCTTCCCGAATTCCTCAATCATCCATGCCCACTCTGTGTCTTCCAGCCAGGCGCCTGCTCCTCCCGCCATTCTCTCGCTGCAAACTTTTATTTATTGATTAACTAGATTAGAATATGATTTGAGACCTAATTTTTTGAAATATAAATTGGTGAACATTCAAAGGTATGGCACACTTAACATTAATTTTCTAGATAAGTGAATTTAAGTATTTCTAATTCAAATTAAATTTTGGTAAAACATATGGTCTAGTAAATTCATTATAGCACACGAGTCACAATTTTTCTAACTAAAAGTGTACTAATTATAAGTGACATCACATTGGGCCTAATTTATTATTAAAAAACATTTTCACAACAACTAGATTTGTGTTGATAATATTTTTTTTAATACATAAATAACCCTTTGTAGATCTATAAGTATATTTTTCAAAACTATAATTTTTTAATAGTTTAATAAATTTTTATATTCATTAAAAGCAAGACATCAACACTAAAATATAAAATTGATTTTCTTGTTTAAAAAAATACTAAAGTTTATTAAATTATAACTCAAAAAAAAAAATATATATATATATAAAGATTAACATCTCATAAATTCTCATTTTTAAAGTATTTTATAGCAACTAAATTATAGTTCCATTTTTATAAATATTACATTCACATAATTTTAAATTTTTTCTAAAAATATACAAAAACTAATTTAGTATATCTAAATTCAAAAATATATTCATTACTTTCTAGTGATTCAATTTAAAAAATTTGATTAGTATTGACTCTTTTCTTTACAAAATGTGACATAACTTAATTTTTTATCTAAACATTGTAGGTTATATGATATCACTTTTCTAAACAATATTTCTTAAGACTAATGTGTGTATAAACATACACACATACATATATATGTATATATCTATATGTATGCACACATATACATACATATATGCATTTATATGTATGTAGGTAGGTAGGTATGTATACATACATATATGCATTTATATGTATGTATGTATGTAGGTATGTATACATACATATATGCATTTATATGTATGTATATAAGTATGTATACATACATATATGTATTTGTATGTATGTATGTATGTATACACACATATGTTATTATGTGGACATCATTTTATACTTGGAGTTTCCTACAATCTTATTAAATTTACTTCTAAAATAATACCTTATCACCTCCATGCATATTGAAGTTTTTAATAATTAAAATATCACACAATATATAATTTTAGTATTAGGTGAAAATTAAATAATTTAACTAATACATGTCAAAATTAAGTGTCAGGGTTTAGTAAAATTGTGGAAAAAGGAGACAAGGTTTTTATAAGTTCCTTTACAAATTATTTAAAGATCACTTGGCATAAGTGAATTGCAAGAAATAGTATTCATCATGTTGGTTTTTCTAGGGTCATAAAGTTGCCTTCTTTTGTACCACATGGTGTTATATTATGTTAGAGCTTCATAATCCTTAGGGTTCCTACTTAATCCAAACTTTGATAAAACTAACAAAAGAAACAATGATCACACCAAATTCATGTAGCTTATGTATAATCCTACCTATGTTTCTTAGAAATAATTATTAGAGACCTTTAGGTAATACCATGATCATACCCAAAATAATAACCAAATATGCCTAACATTTTTATTATAATTTATATTAATATGAGTCTTGTAATCTAGATATTTATTATTAAGCAGATTCATTTTTAGAGAATGTGGTGAACATTTGTGGGTTGGGAGTTAAAAGTGCTTTCAAATAAAACAATTAATAAGGTGACATGCTTATCACAACCCTAGTTTTTTTTGTATTGAGTATTATCAAAACTAGCTTTGAATTAGATGTAGGTATGGGAAGTCACTTTGTTGATAGGACGAAAATAATAGGGGGATGTGAAATTATGTACATAGGATATACAAGGAAAATAGGGAGATATTTTAAATACACTAGTGTATGAAAATAGTATAAAAACATAAATTTGAGGGGTACAAATATAATTGGGAATGTTTACCAATACCCTATAAAGACATACATTATGCCATTAATTTATTAGGTGAATACCTTGTGCATGCTATCACTTTTATTTCACACATAATTGTTTATTTATTGAAAATATGACGCTGATATTAAGCAAGAAGCTAGAAAATATTTAAAAAAATCTTCAAATAGAAAGTGATTAATAAATCTTAAAGGATAAAAGTTTGAGGTTTTCCATTGAACGACCACCTCTAAAACCCAAAGGAAGAAAAACTCATAAACCAAAAAAATAGAGAAAAGGTAACAATGATCAACCAAAGTCATCTTGAAAAAGCTAAAGAAACTATGAATATTGACCAAGGAAGGGGATATGGAATTCTAAGCTAAAAAATTCCATCTAAGATTAGACTTAGAAGCCCATTTGGGTAGACAATACACAACAAAATTCCATTCTTGGGGATTATGGACAATTGAAAGGGAATCAAAATTTGGGAAAGATAAATAATCTAATCCATAAAAGAAACTAATTACCATGAAGATTCATAAAATGATTTTTTTTCACAAGAGAAACCAAAATCATGAAATCCATCTCATAAATAACTTTCTTCCAACCCATCTCAAAATATTTATCCAAAGACACAAGGATAGTATGCTCCTCCAGCTATTTATTATTTTCCAAACCCCATAGTAGAAATTAACAATAGGTGAATAAAAATATTATATTTATTTTGCACAAACTTCTCCACATTAGCCAAAACTTCAATTAAATAAGTAAGCCTCACACTTACAATATCTTGGAGGTAACTATACTGTATTATAATTTTTAATTTTTTTTAAAAAATTTTTAAATTTTTTTCCTGCAATAAAAGGAATTGATTGTGTAGATTTTTAATGACTACTCTAGTAGCTCCATCTCCATCATTCACCTAATGATACACACTAGAGGCTTGAGTGATTTTAGAATCAATTGAGTTCATCTAATTGTTTATGATTTTTGTAGACACATGCCATTTCAAGAAGAATTGAAATAATTGTTTGGATTCCTTCAAAAACTTTTGAACATCCTTTAAGTTACCTTGCAACTTGGTATGTGTAGTATCACACTTATTTGAGGCATCATCTAGCCTCTTATCATCCAAATTATTTTTTGAATTGCTTTCAATCTTCTCTTCCAGACTAGAAGAGTACTCCTTAAAAGAATCTAGCAGTAATTTCAACTGTTGCACACCTAGTAAGGAAGTATCAATGGATACTCTAGGAAGGCCTTCTTGCAACACCTTGACAGATTCATCAACCACCTCCATTCTCTTCTATTGGGTTTAAAGTATCTCCTTTCGTGTGGAGGTATAAAATACATCACCAACCTATAACTTATGAGAGGAGAGATCCTATCCATATCAAGTTCACCTTACTGCATATAAATTTGTAATTGTTGTGTAGACACCACTAGTTATAACTACAATTGCATGTCTAGAAGATCTTTAAATGAATCTTTGAAGGGTCCAGAGGATTCAAAACCTATTTTAGTGCTACCTTTTTCTTGTGTATTAGTCTTCTCTTTCTCTCAACTACTAGAAAAATCTTCTAGAATATTCTCAACTTTTGAAGGAGTTACAATTTGTTCCTATTGAGCTTCACTCTTCTTCAAGACTCCTTGCTTATCTTATTCAAGTTATGTTCAATAGTTATCTCTGCATCCCAAGGGGCATTATTTTTTTCCATATCTTCTTGCTGATGTTGCTAATTGATTGGATTATTAATTTCTAGGAGGGATACATATCTTGGTACATTTGATCTTCATCACCCAAAGAAGCTCCTAATTCTTTAAGAATATTTTCAACTGTTTGCAATGTTTCTTTCCTTAGCTTCTCTATATCATCCTTTCCTTTACCCATGTAAGAATATTTACTATTTGTTTTGTCCAGAATTTTTAGGCACATAATTCAGACAACTTAGTTGTTTCCTCATGAGATAATGAGGAACCAATCTTCTCAAAGGAAAAAGTTTTCATCTTTGCATTTTTTGCAATTAACTTTTTCCTTCTTGTATTTAGTACACCTTTTAAATCATCAAGTTCAACTGACCCTCTAGGCCAACATTAAATATCACCATGTATTTTAAAATGAACTCTTCAATTGCTGCCTTATTTGCATCATTGGCTTCTAGATAAATTTGAGTTGTATCCTTCATATGTCCAAACTATGCTACAACACTGAATACTGCATCAAACTTCATGGGACTATGCTTATTGACTAGAGGGGTCTCCTCTTTCTTCTTTCCCTTTTTTGTACCAATTTCTTCTTGAGAGACTTTATATTTCATTTTCTAGACCAATTTATGTTCTTCCTCTTCCTTTTTTTCTTCTTATTTTTCTTCTTTTGTATGTGTATGCATATACATAGTTGTGTGTGTATATATATATATGCACATAAATGATTGAATTTCAATTACATTAATTTCTTAATTTCCATTTAAATTTTCAAATACATATACATATATAGATGTATATTTATATATATATGTATGTGTATACATATACATATACACATATATCTATACATACATATATATATGCATATGTATGCATATACATATATATGTATACATATATACTGAGTGGAATCAACCCACCATCTTATAAAGCGACATTATAACTACAATATGGAAATCTAGAAGACATAAACCAGATAGAGTCCCTTAGAAAGAAATTACATAGGAACAATACTGACATCCTTGAAAAATATAATAGTAACAAGAGAAGAAAGAAAAAAGGAGACAAAAGGATAACATTTTTTTAATTCTCATAAACAACCCAAGCCTTGCACAACACAAAAGTTCATTTGTCCCTTATATTAGAAATAATTCTCTACAAACTATTAGGTTCTAAATATGAAACAAATGGCCTCATTTATTTTGTCATACACAAAAACTCTCATAAGGAATTATATCCTAAATAATATGTGAGTTTATGATGTTTGCATTAAGAAAAATTTCCATACAGAGAAGGTGCATGATCTGAAGTTCTCATGTGCATTTTCAATAATGTTAGTTAGATGAATACAAAAAACACATATCCAACAAAATGATAGTTAGATGAATACAACCAACACAAAACCGATTTGGAATAAAAAAAAGATTCATGTTGCAACATTCATAGAGATCTCTCAATGTTCCTATAATAGATCTACTATTTTTTTTTTTGTAGAAACTATAAATTCTTAACTTGGACTAGTCTCAAAACATGCCTAGGCATAAACTCCTCTGAAGCAATAATGTTATCCAATATTTGGAGGAAATCCTTAGATTTCCTTCCCTTATTACCCATTTGATAACCTCCTTGTGAACTTCTTAGAAAATCCCACTGTTGAAATCAATATTTATTACATCATCAAATTTATCATGCTTTTCAGTTGATTGAACAAATATATATATATATATATATATATATATATATATATATATATATATATATATATATATATATATATATATATATATATATATATATGTATGTATGTATATTTTTATCTATATATATCTATGTGTTTACATATGTATCTATATAAGTGTATGTTTGTATCTATATATATGTATGTGTTTATATATATTTATGTATAGATATGTCTATGAGTATCTATACATATATATACACAAATATACATATATATGAATATGTATATATATATAGGGATACACATATATATAGATTTATACATGTCAATATTTGAGTGCAGTTGTGAGACCCGCTAGTTGATACTCAATATTATGCTACTTTATTCTTTTTATATTGGCATAGTTTGATGCTCGTATGGATTATTAAACTTTATGTTATGATATGGACTAATGCTATATAATTTTATTTGTATTATAATGACATAGACATTATACTTTATATTTGATTTCACATTATGATGATTTGAAATTTAGATCTTATATTTGATGTTATTGATGATTATGGATGAATGAGTAGAATTAATGAAATAAAAATTGTGATATGGATATTAATTGCAACATTAGGGACAAAAGTAAATTATTAAGTTTAAATAAAATTATGAATTTTGAATTATTGTTACTGTAAGAAAAATTGAGTAAATGTTATTAGGAGAATTCAATGATGATGAATTGGTTTTCTAATGTGACTTAATTGTGATGGAAATTGTATGATGTGAATATATATGTTTCATTTGCTTTGACTATATTATTTTATTGGACATATTAATGTGTGAAGTTGAGTGTGCAGGTACAAGTTCCATAGCCAATGGAATTGGAGGTCTTCAAGGAACCCGATGTGATAAACCCTGTGAATACCGACTATAGTCCATAGGGACTATAATCTTATTATGATGTATAATTTTGTAAAGTGGTTTGAGACTTGAGTGTTATCTTTATTATAAAGTTTTATTTTGGCTTTAAGTTGTATTTTGGGACTTTTTAAAAATATATATATATTTGAGTCAAAATGGTTGAAAAAAGGTTATTTTATGTTTTTTCTATTTTTTTAAACCCCTGGGGTGTTAACCCAAGGGTTAGGCACTTAATTCAAGTTTTATTTTGAACTAAAATCAAGATATGACCTCTCAAAAAGGCCTAGATTTGAGGGTGACGAATTTGTATTTGTAACGGGTCGTAAATGGATAAACTTCAATTAGATTCTCATTTATCTTCTATTCTTTGAAAGCAAGAGTTGTTTTGGAAAAAAATTCAGAGGACTTCTATTTATCTCTTTCTTTTTGAATTGTGTGGGGATGGGTTTTCTTTTGGGATTTGGTAATTTTTGCTTCTAATTTTTGGAAGAATCTTGTTTTGGATGAGAAAGTCTAAAGGAGAAACTTGGGAACTTCCACAGTTTTCTTCTTGGAAAGCGTAAGAGGTTGGTTTCAATCCCTTTGTGTTTGTTTTGGTTGAATCTGCTAGTTTTTGAAAAGATTGTGCATAACATTTGAATTATTATTATATTGTTATGTGTTGGTTTTCTTTTCTATGTTGGGTTGTATGGGGATGGCTCCCTTTGATTTTGAGAGCTCCCCAAGTATGGGGTTGAGAGAGGATGAACCTCCAATGGGGAAACCTTCAACCTTTGAGAAGGTGGAGATTTGGGTATGAGTACCCACATTATTGGAGTATGAAGTCCCTGGGTATGAGTACCTATGTTATTTTATGGAGTTGGATGGATTGATAAATGGAGAGAAGTTGTGATTTTATGCATGATCTATATATATGTTTCCCCACTAGGTAGTGATGTCTCCTAAATCTCCCCCTTTCTTGAATCTTTGAGAAGATTCAATGTGAATGTGAATCCTTGGGTTTGGGTGGTATTGTATGTGTATGAGTGTTTTCAATGTTTTTGCAAGTTTTGTGAATGTGTGTAACCTGGTTCCTTTAATGGCCTCCAAGCTCGGGGGTGATTGGTTTTCCAGTCAAAGGTTGGGTGGTTAGCACCCCATTGGCTTTAGAAGAAAGATCGTGTCATGTGTAAGGTTCTACAGATTTTTGAAGAGATATTAAATATTTGAGGAAGTTTCAAGTTGAGACTATATTTGTTCTATTATCAGTGTTATTGAATGGAAGTATTTCATAATGTATACAACCCTAATGGGCTGATTGTAATAGGCTTGGTGAATGTTGCATAGGTTCATGTACAAACCTTCTTGAAATAATAGTTGTAAAGAGAATGTTCTTTTATCAATCTATTTTATTGAGAGTATAGATTTCTTTTACCATTCCAATGAATGTTTCATGTAAATGAATGTTGTTGTGAAATGTGTCTATTCTATGATTATATTGTTACCCAAAAATAAAGATTAAACAAAAATTAAAAAAAAATATATACTATAACTTTTTGTTACAATTTTTGTGTTGATAACTGTTGTATTGGAATTTAACCCAAAAGAAGAAGTCAGAAATTGTATTATGATTTAAGACAAGGAAATAATAAATACATAAATGTATTGCTTCCTGAAGAAAATTCTTCCTTCTTAGTTTTATAAGATTCAAGCTCTAGTTGTAATTCTAAACCATATATGTATCTTTAACTATTCTTGAATAAAACGTTTAAGGGACTGTTACCATCATACTCTATTGTAGAAACTTTCAGTTTAAAGTAAGACAAAAGAAAGATTTAAAAGGTTTATTTATTTTTCACTACAAATTTGATATTTTGTTGTATAGAACTTCTCTGTACACAAACAATATTGTTCCATAAACTAAGCGAAAAACAATCCCATCTATTTTGCATTGATACATTCTGTTGAGCATCACTCTATTTTTTTTGGATAGTTAAATAAACCTGTAAAGACACTTCTTTTAGAAAAAAGAAGAAGAAAAGTTAGATCCAAATATATAAAATAATTATGTTATTCAAATTGAAATCTTCTTAAAAATAATAATAAATCAACAAAGTTTTATTCCTTAGTTTTTTCGGATTTTCTTTTCTACAAACACCAAATCATAAACAGTAGTAAAATACAGTGAACTACACTGCTTTTATATTTGTGTATCGCCTCCTCAAACTAATATTGATCTAGGGTTAAGTATTTTCCTTAAGTTTAATTTTTAGCTTATCTCCCATCGTTGATCTCCTACCAACGCCTTGAGAGCCGTGGGATTATTTATTTTCAATCTTTTACGGGCCTGTAGATTTTATGAAAAAAAAATTAGTCCACCCTTAGTTGAGGGGAATAAGTGAATGGTAAAGTGGGAGCAATTTAAGGTGGTTGACAACTTTTAGAATGACTTTAGTGAAGATTTAGTTCATGTTTTAGATTAAAAAGTACATGTCTTGATTTTTATAATCCAAACTTTATTAGAATGAAATCAATAAGATATATTTTATGGGTGGGGAGTTTCCATTTAGGGCTCCATTTTTCCCTCTAAAAAGCCCATTCTTAAATTTCAGATTTCTTCATATTCTTTGAATTAAAAATAAAAATAAACTAAATTAGATATTTAGTAATATTATTTTTAAAGGGAAGACATCTTTGTTATTTTGTAAATGGGTTCTTTTCTCTTTTACTTATTTTAAATAAAATAAATGGAATATATGTAAATAAATGTGTTTATTTATATAAACTCTTTTCTTTCTTTTATATAAGATAAAGATGAATAATTAGATAAAATATATATATGTAAGAATTATACTTGAAAATAAAAATAACAATAATTAGTGATATTTTTATGAAGGGTTATTAATCAGAATAATATTTCTAAAATGAATAACAAATAAAGTCATACATGTTAAGAAAGTGTTCTTACAAATCTTATTAGTGAAGCTATGGTGGTAATTAGAATATTGCAAGACATGTTGAGTTGACAATAGTAGTGATTAGATGATAATAATGAGAAATACTGATTTATTATATGGATGTTACTATTAATATGAATATAATGGAGTTACATTGGAAAATAATAATATTAAATAGTGAGGTGTTTCAATAATTAATATCATATGGAGTGTAAAATTGATATAGAATAATAAGAGCAATTTAAGAAAATTCTATCCAATATTATCAATAATATTAATATTGTTCTTTAATACTATCTGTAATCTTGTTCAAATTTTTAGCTTACTCTTAATATTAAAACTAGTGCTATTATTAATTTCCATATTTAATATAATGGTAACATTAATATTAAATTGAAATAAATGTTATATATTTAAATAAATAATAACCGTATTTATTATTTTTAATCAATGAATCATTTAATTAGAAGTTAAGTTAGTTGTGGAGGTTAATCACAAATAGTAATGGATATTTTACGAGTAATGTTGAGGGTAAAGTATTTACTTAGTTGATAAAACTGTTTGTAATATAGTAGTAAATATATATTAACCCATGAATGATAATGTTAAAGTTTTTTTTTAAGTAATTTTTAATTGCAGTATTAGTGAATAAAATTGATAATTTTATATTACTACTATAAGCAAAGATAATATTAAATATAAATATTAAGATTACCATATTTTAAACAAACAAAAAAATAGTGTCAATATTATTAATTTGTTCAATAGTATGTTACTATGATCATACGTGGTTGATCATATTTAGTGTTTATTCGTTATTATTTCAAAAATAATTTGTTCGTTGTGTTCTTCCCTATGTGCAAATTTAGGGCATGACAACAGTTATAACAAACCGGATCTACACATTAATCACCAAAGCTTAAACATCAAACACCACTACACATTCACTTTAATCAACAAACATGATAGCAAAAAATATGAAATATATATTCAAAGTTGGGAAATCTCAATACTGTAAAGTCAGATGAACATGATCAAGAAAAATTTCTAAAGAAGACAAGGAGTCTTCAATTTTACAAAAAAACACACTAGAACACATCGAAATCAAAAATTTCACAAAAAAATCCTAATCAAACATCCATAGATCTGATTAAGAAGTGGTGTGTCCTTGGGTGTCAACTGACTCCACATCAACTGGAGAAGATGTTAAGGACTACAGATTGTTTTGCATGGCACTTGCTATACAAGCAAGCAATGCCTGATTTTCCTCTGGACTAAGCTGTAACTATTGAGATCAGCTTATAGAAGAACCATTTTGTAGGTTTCTAAGAGGAATAAACATTGGAGACAAAATGTTAATCATTTCCCTTAAAACTAGATGTTGAGTTGGAAGAGGAGTTGTAGAAGTACTCTTACTTCTATTTCTTTTTGCTCTATCTATTTATTTTTTGGTTTCCTTCAACTTTCAAGCAATCTTTGCTTGCTCCATTTCAATCTCCCTTCGCTACAACACACTCCAATCTATTTGCCTCCCTTTTTCCTAGGTTTGCTTCTATTTCTTCCTTCTTTTCTGCCATTTGCACCCTTTTCCTTTGTTGCAATTCTTGGTTTCTTCATTTCTTTGCCTTTTGTTCATTCAAGAATTTGAGAAAATCATTTTATGTCAAAATTTGAGATTTCCTACTTAGGCATAGCACCCCATTGTAACCTCTATTTGATGATTTATGCATCCTTTTTGTTGGGAGTTGCAAAAAAATGCTTCTCTTGCCTGCCGGTTGCTGGTCATCGACTTGTGTGCATGGCACATAGTCAGCTTCTTCATCACTTGAGTCATTACCTTCCACTCCATTCACTTCATCATTTGCATCCCAATTTCTCCCAGTCATGAAGTAATGGATGATCTCTTCACGATCAACATGTGGTGGTGATGGCATGGATAGTCTTTCATCCCCTTGAATGAAATTTAGATGCACCCCTAGGTTTAAAATTGCATCTTGAAATTTAGATGATAGATTGAGACTCGCTTCATTTTTTGTTGCATGATTACATGTTTAAATTGCATGTTCTTCTTCAAATTCTGCTACCTTAATTTTTTCTATTCAACGTCCTTCTTCATTTGTTGGAATTGGGGGATTGCTTGTAGTAAAGGTTTCCTCAAATTTTCAAATCTCTTCCTCATTCCAACTTTCTATCCTCAAACAAGTCTTCGCTACCATGAATTGTGCCTCATCCTCAACTATCTCAACCCTTGTTTCCACTCCCATAGTGGTTCCTTCGTCTTCAACTGTGAAAGCTTCACTTGGCACCATATCCAAATCAAGTGCATGTTGATCTAATGGCCAAATTCTCATTCTTCTAAAACCACTTGCAATATTATTAGGACTCAAAGCTTCTACAAAAGCTTTGCTGGAAAGTGTTTCCAACTCTTCCCTTCTAATGTCAAGTTGAGGATGTGCAGAAAGCCATATACTCCTATGTTGTTTGAAGTATTTTTTGAATGGTGAAAATAAAATAACATCAAGGGGCTGCAATTTGTGGTTGCAATGTGCTAGAAGTGTGTGAAAATCTATTCCCATACTCTTTGCTTCTTCAATTGTTTTGAATGCCACATGGCTGCCATGACTATCAAAGAAGAGAAGTTGTCTATTTGTTGGTGACACCTTGGGAAATTTCTTGCAAAGTGTTTTAACCATTCCAAAAATAATTCTTTGGTCATCCAAGCATGCTCTTGGATTGTCATGCATGCCATTGACTCACAGTTAATAATAAGTTCTTAATGCATGCCTTTTAGATTTGAACAAATAGTAACCAAGTATAGCTTGTCATGTTGCACTAACACAAGCTAGAACAATGATCTAATCTTTGCTTTTAGAGGTTAATTGTGGAATGTGCATTTGGTCCCTATCTTTGCAATAAATCTTATTGCATAATTTCTACCAACCTACACACCTGTTTCATTGCAGTTCCATATTATGTTGGGCCCATAATTGTGTTTGTTGTACAACTCCTCCAAGTTGTCATAGAAGGAAGAAATTATTTTAGGGCATAGCATTATAGCTCAGTCTGTGTCCACTCCTTCTGGTGTTCAAATTGTCAGATTAGAATTCCTTTTCCGAAAGCCAACCCAACATGACCTCCTTGGTATCCCATTTATGAATGGGTTAGGCCTTGATGAGGGCACAACCTGAGACATAGAAAATAACCCACAAATAAGAGAATAATTTTATTATTCAAACAATGGAGCTTCTTACATGCTGAGGATCTCAAATCCCCAAGTTCTACAACACATGCAAGTTATAGAAAGCTACAAAACAACCCTTTCACAATATGCGAGCTTGTCCCCAAAAAGTTACCCAAAAATTAGAAACCCACCCATAAATAGAGCTCCTCTTTCATTTGGAGCCAAAACAACATTCAAATTTGAGTTTAGGTGGTTTGGCACCAAAAAATTACAAATTGAAGTTCAAATTTCAAAAGAACATTTGCAATTGTATCTTCTAGAAAGTGCACCAACTTCCTGGGGCCATAACTTTTGATCCGTGACTCCGATTCGCGAACCGTTTGAACTGTTGGAAAGGTCACGAAGTCAACAATGCGCTCACAATTTGCTATGCTGATTTCAGCAAGTTTCGGGGCCGATCTGGGAACTCTAAGTGCCTCAAATCTCACTCGAAAGATTTTCAGGTGCAAATCTCAGAAACTAAAACTGCAATATCTTTCATCCCAGGAATAGAAAATAAAAACCATAAATTGGGAATTTAATTATGATGAAAAGGGTATCCAAAAATGTAAAAACATCTAAAAACCGAAAAACTTGAAATTTAACTATTTTTGGGTGATGCAAGATTGCCCTTACACCACTGGATACTCTTGCATCAGGCCTCACTCCAACCATTTGGGCCACTATAGACTTAAGTTGTGAGATTTGAAGGCCATGGCCAATATTAGCCATTTCTTTACACCACTGCACTATTTCAGCTTCTTCTTCATTAGATATGATTTTTTGTGGTCCCTTCCTTTTTGTGGATGCCACACCATTGAGCCACACCCTCAAACTACTAGGTGAGATTCCCCATTTGATTGTTGAACTTCTGATTGAAATTTGATTGTCCTCAACATCCACAATTGCTTTTTCCATCCGATGAATAGTCTAATTTTCTATGGATAGAACTAGGGATGTGACATGGTCAACAATTGGCTCTTGAACATGCATAGGTGGTTCCATTTCTACCTCAATATTATGAACTGTAGGTTCAAAACTATCATTTTCATTTTTTTAGTTTGCATTTTCAGAAATAATGTCCTCATTGATGTTGAATGTTGGATCTTCATCAATAACATTCAGAACATTGAACCTCAATCCACAAGGTACTCTAATTAAGCACCTCCCACTTGATCTTTTCCTCTTCTTCCCTGGTGCCATGATTATCACTGATCATGTACATTGTAAGCCATAAAAGGTCAGATAAACAAGGTTGAAAGTGGTAAAAAAAAGTAGTAATCATTATTGAAACAACCAATAAAGCCAATAGTACCATTGTTTGCATTTTGAAAGGAGAATGATGTCTATCATTACCTCACACCATGAAGAGTAGACATCAGCAAACCATTGAGGGTTTACATATATATACATACATATAGATCTATGCATATGTATTTGTATAGATATGTAAATGCATGTATCTATGTGTACATATAATTACATAGTTACATGTATACGTATATTTGTACATATACATATATATATATATATATATATATATATATATATATATATACATATATGTATGTATACATATAATTACATAGATATATATATACATATATCTATAAATATACATATATATGTGTATACATATAAATACACACACACACACAGACACAGACACACAGGCACACACACACACACACATATATATATATATGTATGTATGTATTTATGTGTATACATGTATATATGTAAAGATATATATGTACATGTGTGAACATATAAGACTACAATGAATACATAAGCTGTGAAGTAAAAAATATATGATACAAAGTATTGAGATTTCAACACAAGTAAAACATTTTAAAACAATAATTAATAACACATTTTACAGTAAATGAAAGAAGTTGTGTTGTAGTAAAAAATGATAGGATAGAAATTTCAACAGAGGTAGATCGAATATAGACTTGGGTTTTCAGAAATATGCACAAAAAAGTAACCAAGGGTTTCATGATAATAATTCCTTACTCACAGGAATACAAAGTGTGTTTCCAGATAGATGTTGAATAAACCAGGGAAGGGTTTCATGAGATTAATTCCTTAAGCACATGTATTTGGAAAAAACCAAGCAAAGGTTTTCACATATATGACATATAATAAATGGAGAGCAGGAAGTATTCATTTAACTCCAAACAATCCATGGGAAAAAAAACCACCATGAACCAACAAAATCAAACAACACATGGTGAAAAGGAAATGAAGAGGAATGATTTATTTCATAAACAAGTAGTAATAATTTTTCAACCAATGAATAAACCTTTCACAGGTCCTGAAAGATGCAGAAGAAAATGATTAACTAGTACCATTGTTTGCATTTTGAAAGGATAGCCAAAGGATACACACATATATATGAATTTGATAAATGAACATATGTAAAGATATATACGGATAGCCAAAGGATACACACACATATATATCAATTTGTTGAATGAACAAGAGACATAGAATATAAAAGAGCCTTTTATGAAATAAATGACAAATATATGTATGGCAGCCTGTTGTATGTGCAATGGAAAGTAGAAAAATAGTAACACATTTTACAGTAAACAAATGCTAGTCTATTGTATTGGAAAACCAAATGATACACATTTAAACAATAGTAAAATAGAAACAGAGTTATATACGTATATATATATATATGTGTGTGTGTGTGTGTGTGTGTGTGTGTGTGTGTATGTATATATATGTATGTATATATGTATTTATATGTATGTATCTATACTTATGTATATGCACATATATTTGTGTATATGTTTTTAAATACATAATACACATATATACACATAATAATATAAATATATAAAAACATATATATATATATATATACATATACATATACATATATATATACATATACATATATATATATATATATATATATACATATACATATATATATACATATACATATATTTATATATACATATACATATATATACATAATATAATAAACATATATACACATATAATAATATAAATATATACAAACATATATATATATATATACATATACATATATATATACATACATATACATATATATATACATATACATATATATATGTACATAGAGAAAAATATATATATATACACATATATACATATGTAATGAAAATGCCAGCTAATGTGTACAATTATATTGAATATAAAGGAGTCTAACGGATGATTAAACATGCTTATATCAATTTGTTGAATGAACAAGAGACATAATATAAATGAAAAATATAAACCTTGAGAAATAAAAAAATATATTAAATGAAAAAATAGTATATATAGATAGTCATATATACACGTATATACATATATAGTGAAAATGCAAGCTGATGTGTACACTTATTTTGAATATTTAAAGGAGCCTTTTATTAAATAAATGACAAATATAAACCTTGAGAAATGACCAAAAATAGTAAATGAACACACAAATTATTGAATTTGTAAATGGGGTTTGTAAGGAAAAACCTGTCACAAAAAAATACCCTCACTTATAACATATAAAAAGACACTACATAAATATAAATGTTAAATGCACAGTTCATGAAAATAACTATAAGTAGAATGTAAAAAGTACCAACCTGAAACTTGGGATATTGGAGGAATGTGCAGAGAATGCCTATCGATGCTTTGAGTGCAGAGAATAATTCTTCACAAAAAGTAATTATGAATGCCACTGGCTGCTTCCCCCTCTTATTTAGGAATTTGAATCTGACAATTGAAGGCATTCAATTTGGTTGTTGTGTTTCAAATTTGAATTTGTCTGATCATTTGAATTTGTAGTTGCCAGTTACGTAGGTTTTTAAAGATGAATTGATTGAATTCTACATTATATTTGGATTTGATGTTTATTTGGGGAGCCTTACACCATTATTTAATTGTGCAAGTACCTACAGGAAATAAAGATAATACATGTAGCTACCAGGGAGAGTGTGGAAGACTGTGCATTTGAAATCCCATAGAGATGATAAGAGATTGTGATTATGTCATGTAAAGCACCATTAAGTGTGCATGAGTATTTATTAAAATAATATGTAATAAGGGTGGCACCTTTTGCAAGTGGGGGTATTTGTAACAATAAAAAATTTAAATTAATTGTAAATGAACATTTTCCTATGCAAGTTGACTTGAATTATAAATACAAATGCAAGTGTAGCTGACTATCTACATTGGTCAGTTACACATTGTGTTATGAGTAGCCATTCATGTCTTTGCAATATTTTATTTGATAAAATAAAGGTTTTTAATGGGTCAAAGTGATTTTTTTTGGGAGGTGGAGTGAGCATGGAGTGAGCAGTAATTGGATGGGTGGCAGTAACTGGGACATCTCCCCTACCAATCTTTCCCATTGGAATATAATTTCCTATAATATAGTTAAAAATTAACCACAACAATAATTACTTATGTAATACTTGATGGTGATTGATTTTGGTAGCTTGTCACCTTTAGTCCTCCATTGTTTGAAATGATCTACCAGTTACTTTGTAACTTTTCAAACATAAACTTCAAAAAGTATTATAGACTTTATCAAATGTTATGAAAAGCTTTAAGAAAATTTAGTATCACCTTTCAAGTTTAAAGTTACAATCTCTTCCCACTTGTATTTTATCATAATTTATTAAACCTCATTTATAATAGTTTCAAAATACATATCTAAACATATGCATCCTCTTTTAAATACATATCATTGACCCCTTACAATAAGATATCTCCAATTTCATTCCAAAACACCTTATTTTTCCTCATATTCAATCAAATTCAAGTAGAAATAATATAATTTTCTCACCCTACAATAAATATAGAGAGTGTGTGTTGATGGTAATGGTAGGAGTCAAAAATTCTACACAACCTTAAACTCATCTAGAAATACTTTTCAATGTTCTTTCAATATTTATTTTAAGAATACAAAATTATATTGAGACAATCTATATGTTTAGCACCAAATACATCCCCTCACAAAAGTTGTGATAGAGTGATAACAATTGATTCCTTTCTTGGTGAATGGAATTTGGATCAATGAAATCCTTCAAATAGTAAGTAAAATAGTAATCCAATCTCTATATTTTATGCAATGACCTGGGTTTATAGGAAACTGGTGTCTCAATTAGCAAATCCTTTAATAGAAAATGGCTTAATCTTCTGACTAGAAAAAAATAAAAATTTATGACATATTTTTTAATTAAACAACTAAAAATAATGTATGGTATTATTCCTTTAGATTGTAAATTCTTTTGTGCAATAATTTCTAATTGTATTTGACTTGTGAGCTTCGATCAACATCACAATTTTCAATCTAGGTTTTCCTCACAATTTACTATGCTCTCTATCTTTAGAGCCTTCTTACACCCTGGGAGATGAAATTATTTGTTTGGTTATTTTAACCTATTCAAAGGCTGAGATCCCTTCCTTTCAAACAACAAATTCAATGAAAGTAGCAATCTCCTTCTTCCTGTTAGCTCTTGGTGATCACAATTGATTGTATAATTTCCTTAAGTAGCTTCTACAAATTAGTGACTAATTTTATTTGTGGTAGCCTTGTCTTTTTTACATTATTTTACTTCTACATTCTCCTTCTTCCTAGAATTTTACTACATTGATATTCTTATCTCTCTTAACCACTTGTGATTGAAATACTAAAATCTCTTCTTGATTGTCTAATCTTAATGTAATTTCCATATAATTATCTTCTCAATATTTCTCTCTTAACTTGCCCTTATAATTGTAATTGACTCAGATACCAATTGTTAAAATTGGACATCTTGAATTATTCTCTATATTTCAAATTAATAGATCCAAAGATCTTCAAATATGTCTTATTCTTGGAGATGCTTCTATTGCATGAGACACAAATTTACATAATTGTTGTGTTGTGTTAAAATATACTTTATATTTTTAACACTTTCCATCAACTTAGATGCATATGGCATATATATATATATATATTGAATTTTGTATATTTGGTATATTTATATAATATTTTTTGAGCTAATCTCTCTCTAAGTAATGTCGATTGATTGATTGTGAAATTCCATAATTTTAATAGATTCATCCATATCTTCTCCAACCAACCTTGAAGAAACCAATTACTCATGCTTCTTCCCTTAATGTCATTTATACAAATCTATGAATCTCCCTCTATGTTAATGTGTTGGTATCCCTTTTCCAAATATATGGTAAGCCCAGTGTCAATGGCAAAAAATTCAACCTCATTGTTTGTACACCACCATCCAATTTCTTCAATAGGACCCATACTAGCTCCCCCCAATGATTCCTAATGATACATCCAACTCCTGACTTACTCAAGTTACCCCAAGAAGCTGCAGCATATGTGAGCTTTAGACGTTCACTCGGGGGAAACTCCCATCTAGCTGCAATCCACTTCTGCTTAACTTGGGGGACCAAGTTGGTGAAATTATTTGACATCCTTAGCCCTTTCCAATTCCTTATGATTTGATCATCCCAATTAAAAAATGATTTCCTCATATGGAGATGTGCATAGGAATTTAGAACTTTTGATATGCCTCCTATGATCCTCACGGTCTATTTTAAGTTTCATTTAAAGTCCTACAATATGTGTTTATTCCTCACACCATAGATGCCAGATTAAGATAGTCTGAATGACAACCCAAATGTCTCCCCAAAAATGATGACCCTTCAACATTGGAAAACTTCATAGGTAATCGTATTAATCTAATTGTCAAACTCCTTTCCAATTGAGATTTCCACTTAACCAATCCTAACACTTGGAAGCCACTTCACAATATAGTAGGAGGTGATTGGCACTTTCCTCGCTACTTTAACATAGAGGACACCAGTGGGGGCCAATGATACCCACCAAGTGTAATCTATCTCCTTTTAAAATTCTCTTATGCAGATTTGTCCAAGCAAAGGCCCGGAGTTTAGGAGGTGGCTCCATTCAAACATAATTTTGTTTGCCAATCTTAGCAATGCTACCTCTTATAACCCATTAGTCGATAGCCCAGCTTAACTATATCTCTTGACTTCCCCCACACCAAATAATTTTGTCTGGTTTCCAAGAGAGAACCAAATTTCTCCTTTCCAGTTCACTTCCCATTTCTTCCCTTGCCCTCTTACTAACCTCAAAATGATCCACCAATGGGGAATCCCATAAATATTTCTCACTTACCACATCTATGATAATATAATCGGATACACAACCATCTCATTGCTTGTTTTCCATGACTATCCACTCTACCAAGGGATCAATCTCCACTAGTGGGAAGTATCCATTCCAAGAGTCCCACTAGAAGGCTACTCTCCACCCATCATTGACTTGCTAGGTCATATGATCTATTATACTAACCAACAATCACACATGACTTTCCAAATATGTGATCTAGGCCTCAAATTTGCTAATGTAATAATTCTGGTCTCTTTATCACTATCCAAATAATTCTTCCTCAAAACTCTAATCCATAAGGCCATGTACTTCTTCTACATCATCCAAACAAGTTTCGATCCCAATGCCTTGTTTTGGATGTTGATTTTTTTTGTGAAATCTTCCCAATTTACTTTTTCTTCATGAGCCATATTCAAATTGATCAATGGGAGGTGTTTGATCCATCCCACAAAAACCTCTTCTTGAGAAATTTATTTCCCACTTGACCTTCTTCAACAACCATGTAGAGTTGACATTACATATATGTGGATAGCTATCATCATCGCATTAATCATGGTTATCCTATCTGGCAATGTCAACCATTTCCCTTTTTGAATTGATGCACGTTTGCAATAGCCTCCATAGTACACTGTTAATGCTCAATTTTAGTCACCCCTTGGAAGAGTGGGACCCCCAAATATAAGCATGGAAGTGTGCTAATACCAAAAACAAGATTGTTCACAATCCTTCTTTGAGTCTAATAGTTTGTGTTGAAGAAAAAGATCTTAGATTTCTCTTGATTAATCTTTTGACCAAATTTGGGCACATATAGGTCCAAAGTATTTTTTATATCTCTTGCTTCTATGAATATGGCCTCACCTAAAAGCATCATATCATTAAAAAATTATTGGTGTGTAAGGGGCTCCAAGCCTTCCATCACTTTCACTCCCTTCCACAGCCCACCACGTTTCTTCCTATTGATCAATCTACTTAAAGAATTAGCCATTAGCAAAAAAAAGAATAGGGACGAAGAATCCCCTTATCACAATCCTCAAGAGCATATGAAGAAACCACATGGGTTACAACTAACTAAAATAGATAAGTGTACTAAAGATAAGAAACCAAAAAGAAATTCTTGCCATTCCACTCCAAAACCAAATACATCAAGAACTTTCATCAAGAACTACCAGTTTACCCTATCATATGCCTTACTATTGTCTAGTTTTAAGATCATTTCCTTTTGCTTCCCTAATTGGATTGAGTGGATTACCTCATTTCAAAGTAATATCCCCTCCATGATTTATCTACCAAGTATGAATCCAATTTTCTCGCATGAGATTATGTATTCCATTAATCCCTTCAACCTATTATCTATAGCTTTGGAGATGATCTTATAGATTGTGTTACATAGATAAACTGGTCTAAAATATGTCAGAGTGGATGCATTTTCCTATTCCCTTATCATGACAATGTAAGAGTTCTTGATTTTCTTCTAAATTCTCTTCTTAATGTGATATTATTACACCAATTCCCACACCTCTTTCTTTATGAAATAATTGCACTTTTGATTTCTAAAATTGAAAAAGGTTACATAAATTTTATGTTCATCTCTTGAACAACTAATATTGGTATGCCCTCCATTATTTAAGTTAAATGTAGTGAGTCAGTATCATCTTGTGGAGAAAACATATTGCTGAGGTATCTTACACATTCACCCTGTATCTCACTCTTTGTCTCCAACACAAACCCATTATGGTACTGGATCTTCTCTATTATATTACTTATTCATTGCAACTTAAAGAGGTGTTATGGAAGAAACTTGTGTTCATATCAGCCTCTTGCAGCCATAGTTCTCTCGATTTTCTCTTCTAAAATATCTCCTCCCTTGCCAATAATTTTGAGTGCTCTACCCATAAACCCTTCTTAGCCATAAATTATGTGCTATTCATGCCTTGATCTATTACATTCTGATTTAATGGGCCTCTAGTTCTTCTTCCACCCTCTCAATTTTTCTTTGATGATATCCAATTTCCTCATAAAATTATAGCTTTTTGTACCTTGCCTAAGTTTTTCTTGTAACCATCATTTCGTAATTAAAGGTAGAAGAGTATCATCTCACCACCACATTCTTTTGAATTTGAAACTCCCACACTTGTGAGGTTTGTCAATGCTCACTCATAGTGTTGCCGGGAAATGACCAAAACTAGCCCCTAGCAATACTTCAACTTCCTATAGTGTGTTGGAGTTTAACCAAATAGAGCAGAGTAGGAACCTATCCAATTATTCAACTATGTTAAGAAAACCATGATGATGATTTGTCCAAGTGAGCCATCCACTGGTGGTAACCACATCGATTAGTCCATTTGTGGTAATGTAATTTTTTAAATCTTTCAATACCATAGTTTCTTTTGAGATAGCCTTGCTCTTTTTGTTTGAATCCACTATAGCATTAAAGTCATCGCCTAGGAAGATTTTTTGATCTTGATACTATTTCATCATCACAGTTATGTTGCTTTACAAGTTTTCTTTATCTTCTATTTTTGTGGGTCCATAAATATTGAAAAAGAAAAATTTAAATTGGAGGATAGTTCAATAATCTTACCATAAATGTAGTTTAGTGGTGTACATAATCCTTGATTGCTATCTTCAATGTGTTCTATAATATTATCATCCCACTTGAATTTCCCATTGATTCACACCACGATCCTTCCCATCTCTTACAATGTGCTATAAAGAGTGCAACTTCCTTCTTTCTAGCTTTTGTTTCATGGAATAGAAAAATATCCGCTAAATAAGATCGATCTAGTGCTTGATCTAGTGCCTTTTGTTAAGGGTTTTCAAGCCTCTAAAATTCTAGATAACTATTTTCATCACTCCCTCTTTGGGAGGTTGCACATCCCTTTGACCTTAATAGATAATCTTTGATAGTGGACATACCTTGATCCCTAGCTTCTTCCTCCCTCTTCTGCTTATTTTTTTTCATGTCAAGCTTTCAACTATAGCCCAAGTTCAGGGTTTTATGGGCAGTTTTTCTAGTGTGTCTTATTTTCTCAAAGTTTATCTCATCTTCCACTTCATTTTCTTTTGATACAAAATCTTGAGGATCCTCATGATGCTCTAGATCATTAATTTCCTTCATCTCCATATATTGTTGGTGGTCTTTGTAGGTCCCATGACACTTGCTCTTCCCTTATTCCTTCATTAGTAGTCCCATATTTCTTTGACCCAATTGCTTGGAAATTTTTTGATTCTCTTACTTGTGGGGTTGCACGTTCCCTTTTATTTTTCCCTTCAATCTTCAAACAGTTTGCCGAAGATATCTTACATTCAAAATTGTTATCCCTACTTTCTCCCAGTGTTTCCTTTTATATTGCGTATGATGCCTCCTAATTGACCAACATCTCTTTGCCAAAGTCACCCACATCATATAGGATGGCTCTTTTTCCATCTGTGATGCTACCTTCCCATCTCCCCTTTCTTTAGTCAATCGATTCATGTCAAATCCTTCACATCTCCCTCCTTCACTTCACTACCAATTTGTCTCATATTGTTGTGACTCTCTTCCCTTTGAAGATTTTTCCTTTTGCATAGGGAGCAATAGAATTTTGGTTCTTCCATTTCCATCCATCGGATCCAACAATTACTTCCCACCTTCAAATGAATAGTTTCTAGGATTGCATGAATCACCACAATCTTGAGCTTGGCATATATTAGGGTTTCACTTTTTTGCAAATCGACCTCAATTGTGCACTTGATTGTGTCCCCTATTTTCAAAAGGTATTTTCCCAACCAATATTCATAGGGGAGATTATATAGTCATAGCCTAACCAATTTCTCTAGTGATTCCACCATTAATAGATCAAAGTTCCTTTGCTAGTATTGTAGGTACAAATATGATTCCTCATTTTTCTAGCCATCTATGTCCATGATAAGCCTATTCTCCTCTGCCAAGGGGAATACCATCATGAACAATCCATTGGGAATGAAGTTAAGAACAAGATCAACCTTCCAATTCGGTGACACCCACTTGCCTATTTCCCATTGAGTGAACCTTCTCCCAAGGAATCTTCCAATGACTAGCCTATCTTCAAGATCCTCAACATCCTTCTTTGCCAGACTTGTGACATCAATGATGACTTGGATACTTTTTTTCTTTATTTTATTGTTGTCCTCCTTTCTTCTTTCACCTAGTAACATAACATTTGAGCCTGATTCTGAACACCCAGGCTTCCAAGCTTCTTCATACCTTGACCACCCATTCCACACCCAATTGATCCCTTGAAGCTTTGATGCTTTCTCCTTTTGCACTAGTTGCCTCTCCTATGCTCAATGCCAATGTTCTTCCCAGGTTCCTCAATCATCCATGCCTACTCTGCATCTTCCACCTAGGAACCTGCTCCTTTTGCCATTCTCTTGTTGCAAAATTTTATTAGCCAATAGGCTATTTTGTTTGAAGTTTCTGTTAGGATTTTCATCAAGCCATCTGTGAATTGGATTTTTTGGCGCAAAAGATGTCCTATCCGGCGGTGACTTGATTGCATTTTTTTAATGGTACGTGGAGCTTCATATGTACATGGGTTGGCGGTGGTGGAGTTGGTGGCCCTAGTACGTGCAAGTTGAAATGTAAGTGTTTACTCACATGAGGGTTTGTGCATCCTGGCGTTGTTGTACAACGACATCGGATGAAGTGAATGCAATATTCCATATTGCAGTGTGGGAAAGTATAGTTGGAAAGTATAATTTGATTAAGTTGTATTGTCAAAAGAGCCATTGTGGTGTTGGTTTGATAGTAGACTATTGTTAAAATCACCCCCTTTGGCTCCATGTTTTACCAAATTGGAGGGTTTTAAAACTATTGTGCTATGGAATTTTTAAGTAGTTTTACATGGGTATTTTGCATAAATGATCAATTTATTGTTCATGTCTTTCATTCTCTTCTCATTGTTCCTTTTGATAGTAGGTTGGAGGGTTTTAACACTAATGTGCTATGAAATGTGCAAGAAAGTATATTGATTAAGTTGCATTTCCATTGTGGTGTTGGTTTGATAGCAAACTACTGTAAAAATCATCGTGTTTGACTCAGTTTGATAGCATATTGGAGGGTTTTAAGATTGTTGTGCTCCAGAATCTGTAAGTCATTTTACATGGGTATTTTGCATAAATAATTAATATATTTTTCATGTATTTCACTCTCTTCTTATTGTTCCTTGTTATATGTTTGCATCTTTTCTGTTATACCCATTTTGGAGACTTCAAAGAGATTATGGCTCTATATGGATGGATTTATTGTAGTTAAATCTTGTTTCTTTCACCAAAAAATATGGTTAGGGTTAGTAATTTTTTTCAGGTTTCGTTTATTGTTTGTAGTTATCGTGCATTTGTAAGTCATATTTTACATGAGCATTTTGTGTAAATGATTAATTTATTGTTCATGTGTTTCTCTCTTTCCTTATTGTTGCTTGTTCTATTTTTCTATCTTTGCCATTATACCCATTTTGGAGACTTCAAAGAGATTATGGCTCTGTATGGATGGATTTATTATAGGTAAATCTTCTTTCTTTCATCAAAAAATATGGTTAGGGTTAGTAATTTTTTCTCGCTCCATATATTGTTTTTAGTTATATTTATGCATCTTTGGTGGTATTTCCATGACGAAAAATCCTATTCAGGGGTGGGATGATGAAAATTCTATTGTAAAATTCAAACAAATAGCCTATCATCTAAAACTATAAAGCCGAATAGATAAAAGAGCTATTAGAATAACATTTAAAGGCCAGGGAACTATTTTTTTTTCTACACTGATATAGATTAAAATAGGAATGATTGTGTATATATATATATATATATATATATATATATGTAGAGGGTTAGTATGAATTTTTTTAAGTGTTATTGCAATAGCTCTTTTACAATTTCTCTATTTATGTGGAAGGTCGTTATAACAAACTATTATTTTCCATGGTTATTTTATCTGTATGGAACATGTTATGTCTCTTGTATGAATATGTTTCCTAATTTTTTTTTTTGTAGACTATTTGAAGTTCCCCAAAAGAAACTATTCTTCATGGTATTGTTTTTTCTAGTTCTCCATAACATACTATTCATTATCATAGTTTTCCTCTTCTACTCCCCATATTTTAAAGTTATACTTAATGTGGGTTTTCAAACATCTGTCATATTCGTGTGAATGTTATGTGTTTTTGTAATAGCTCTTTTCCAATTTCCCTTTTTGTCTCTACTATTTGAAGTTCCCCATAACAAACTATTCCTTGTGATATTCTTTTTTCCAGTTCCCCATAGAAAACTCTTTATTATCATAGTCTGCCTCTTCTATTATCCATATTTTAAAGTTCTATTTAATGTGGGTTTTTGAACATTTGTCTTTTCTAAAACTTATTGGGTATTGAATATTATAGACAAAATACGAAATTGTATTTAATTCCCTGGTAGATACACAGATACATATATGCATATATATATGTAATGAATTTATTGATCCATATTTCAAAATATACATATAGGAAGATATATATATATATATACAGACAAAGACCACTATGGCTCGTTTGACAAAGCAACATGATTTTTTTTTTTAATATATATATCATGAGGGTGTTAATTCATTCGATCATTGTTGTACGATGTGGGTGGACGAAGTAAATACAATATTGAGTGTTGTAGTGTGAGAAAGAATACTTTGTTTAAGTTGTATTTTCGAAACAACCATTGTGATGTTGGTTTCATAGCATACTATTGTAAAAATCACCGCCTTTGGCTCCGTGGTTGATTTCATAGTAGGTTGGAGGCTTTTAAAACTCTTGTTATCCACAATCTATAAGTCATTTTATATGGGTGTTTTGCATAAATGATTTATTTATTGTTTATGTTAAAATTGTTGTTCTCCAGAATATGTAAGTTGTTACACCCCTCCGATTTGTTATGTTTTCTTGACAGCTCAGATACTTTGTTAGACTTTATTTTATGTTATTGTTATTCTATCGCTGACAGTGGAGTGATGATATACTATATTGATGTGATGACACATCATTTGCATGGTGATTATGTTAATATGCTTTATTTTTGCATAGATGCTTAGTTGTGATGACATTGCTATATATGCTTATTGTAGTTTAATTGATATAGTATCTCATCAGTTGATGTGACATTGTATTGGTGAAGAGAACGGTATTGCATCACTCGCTTGCGAGAGCCTTGTGATTTTCATGATTCTCTCTTCATGGTGTGTATGAATTACTATCTGTATACATGTATGACATTAGCTTGTTTGTAGGATTGCAGGTACAGGACATTAGTTTCACCTCATTTCACAGGTCTGAATGTGTCCACTACTCAACAGTAATATTGGGAGATAGTATCAGCTACCTAGTCATACCTTTACCCTAGTACACTGTGTCGTTAGTTTGAGTTTTGGTCTTAGCCTTATCATTGTTGTTCTGGGTATTTTATTATTGTGCAAGTTTAATTTGGTAGATTAAATGTGTATTTGATTTAAATATTTAATTAATTGAATTATTGTTGTGAAGGATTTAGAATAATTAAATAAATAAATTTAATTTAGTTATGTTGTTGAGTAATTTTTATTATTAAATATAAATGATAATTAAATAAATAAGAGTATTTAAATTGGTTGCAATTAGTAAATTGTTTTATTTTATTTAAATGCATGTGGTTGGAAAATATTTGGGTTGTTGAGGGAAAATATATTTTGATGGGGATAACTATGAGTTAGAAATTTGTTATCTTATTGTTCTAAATTGATTCTCAGAGAAAAATATTGGGAAAAAGGGATGAAATTTGTTTCACGAGAAGAGTTTTTCTTTTTGTTAAAAAAATTTGCTAAGGAAATTGTGGATCTCTCTGAAGATTTTGTTTTAGGATTTTGCTATAGAATTCTTGGCTATGGATTGTTGTGCATGGTTGTGTTTTCTAGAAAGATGCAATAGTACTGGAGGAAGCTTTGGCTACATTGGAAAATTGAATCTACAGAGAAGCTCGACAACAATTGTTGAGGCAACAGTTCTTCTAGAATAGGTTCCTTTATTGTTTTTGTGAATTTTGAATTGAAAAGTTGTTTATATTACTGTAATGCAATTTGGAAAAGGATAGGAAAATAATTTAAATACTATAGAAGTTCTTGTTTGTTTATTTTTAAAAGATTTCCTGAAGGAGGAACCTCTATAGAAAACAATTAAAAATCCTCTGTGTAGTTTGTTCATTTGAAAAAGATTGATACAAAAGAAATTATAAATCTCTATAGAAAATCAATATTCTGTTTGGTTTCCCTATTCATTTTAATTGTTGGGAAAATAAAATCTCTGAGTTTCCCTATAGAAAACTTATTATGTGCAATTTGTTTGCTCAATTTGAATCAATGTTGAATTTATTTAAATATAAATATATACATATATATATACATATATATTGAAATATATATGTATACATACATATATATATATATATTATATAAATGAGTTTAATTTATTTTAAAATACTGTGAAATTTTATTGGGAAGCGAATTCAAAAAAAATCATCGTATGACATAATTTTGTAGTAGTAATTTAAAAAAAAAAAATGATGATAATGTTTTGGGCCAGGGGTTGGAACCCCCAGCCGCACCCACACCAGGGGTGTGCTGCTATGTGTAGTGCTCCCCACATCTGTGTGGGGTAAGCGCTAGCACAAGCAACAAACCCCTGTGTGGTAATGGCGCAGCTAGGGTTGTGTCCCTATGCGCACATGTATTTTTGTTTTGTTTTATATATTGCATTTGGGTTCAAAAATATATATATTATATATGATATATATATTATATATAATATGTATATATATTATATATAATATATGTACATAATTATATATATTAAATAATATATTTATTGTGTATATGTATAATTATATATATTATATATATATATTTAAATATATTTATTTAAATTATTTTTTTAAAGGTAGTAAATGTTTTTTTTTAAAGAAATATTAAAGGGGTAAGTGCATGCAAGCACCAATTGTTATTTTATAATGAAGTGATTTTATTAGTAAGATTGGGATTTGTTTTAGCTATATTTGTGGATTTTGAAACTGATTTTTTGTTTTAATCATTATGGCTTTACTAAATGGAATTATATTTAAATGGTGCATTTTAATAGGAAAATTTGATTTTAGTGGATTTAGGAGATCCGAATGATAGCATTTGTTAATTGCTTGGTGTTGTGTTTATTAAAGCACATGTTTTCTATAATTATGTAGTGGGGGGAAAGTAATTGTTATTACGAGAATGTAAGTCTTCCAGAGTTGTAATTTTTGAAAAGGGGTTGTAACTTTGGTTCACCCTTTGAGATTCTTGGGTAGTGCACATATTGGGTTTTAGTATTGGACATCCATACAGATGTGTTACCTTTTGAGGTGTATTGGTTATTGTTGTCAGTTTTTAGTGCACTCTCTACCCTTGGCATGTAGTTTGAGTTATGTGTTGTCGATAGGGGATTGGCTTTCACTGAGGGCCGGGACACAAAGTGGTCCCAGGACAACTCGTGTGGAAGTCAGTATAATCAAGTGGGAATTAAGTAATCTATTAGCTTAAGACATTTAAAAAGATAATTAGCCTCACTCATTGGCTCAAGGGCTTGTATGAGACTAGAGATGAGTCAGTAAGGCCTAGAATGGCTAGATCGTTATCTTGTCTTTTTGAAAGATAACCAATTCCACATTGGTGTGCATGTGGGGCTGGAATCATGAGAGGTTACTAGGATAATCCTAGAGGGGGGTTGAGATGTAGGAAGATCTCCTTTGGACAACCAATGCAACCTTTGTGATGACACTCCTCCTATGACAATAGTTGGTTTAATTGTATTGTGTTTATAATTGATTCAGTGATTTTGGAAGTAATGTGACCATTGTCCTTGTTACTTGTTGTAATGCCCAAAATTTCCACTAGGGCAAAAACACCACTAACAATATATTTTTTTTTTTTGAAAAGAAGAAATTAATCACCTATTAAATGTTATAATGTGTTGTGCTTGTTAACTAGCTACATGCACCAAATGACCGAATGACGTGGTCCAAGAATGACATCATTGGCATGAAGCCCGAGGGTGGGAAGAGAGTATTTAAATGAGTGGGTGAAGGAAGAGACCTTTCCACACGAGTACAAAATTGAAAAATACAAAATTTATAAAATTTACATTATCAACAAATTTGAATCTCAGATACATAATTTTATTTTATTTTAATTTATTCTACTTTTAAAATTTTAATATTTATTTATTTTTATTACTATGTATTAAATTAGTTACTTTTGCTTAAATAAATAAATATAGATAAACAATTCCTAAATATATATTAATTATATACTTTAAGAAATAAACTTATAACTATAAGAATGAGGAATAAATTATACAAATAAATATACATTATTTATTTTACTTATTAGGTATTATTATTTTCCCTTAAATAAGAGAGGGAGGAGGATAATAAATAAGGAGAAACTATATTTTTTTTTAAAGACTCCCTAGTATTACGTGGGCCCCCTTTCCTCACACATATTCTTATTTAAGACTATTAGATTCTTTCCATTCCCTTCTCTTTTACAAGGAAATAATTAAAATAAAGTAAAGGAATAATTTAGAGAAAGTCACTAATACTAACTTAATTCAGTTTAAGAATCTCTTTCTTATAAGCCATATGGGAATGTATTTCATTTCTTTTTCTTTTTGTTTTCTTAACTTAAGGATTATCTCGATGACTTCCTTTAAATATGATAAAGTGGTTTCTCATATGGAGTCAACGTGAAGTCTTACTTGATGGTTATGCTTTATTCCACGTCACACCCATAATTTTAGTTATTTTTCCAAGACTTCGAATCTATGATTCGCCTCACTCAACGTGTATGATATTAATATTAAGGTGCAAATGGTGATTAATTTTTTTTTTAATATAAAAATGATAATATGAGTAATGCAGCAAAGGCAAAATTCCAAATTAAATTGAGCGCCAACTAGCAGTCCAAATACCTCATAAATAATTTAATAATTTTTAGAACCCCAAACGATATTGAAAATACCATTCACATCCGGCAAGAAGAAATTTTATGTGAGATACCCTAAAACGAAATATCATATGTACGTTTCAAGATGAGAAGCAAGAGTAATGGACAAGGCGGCTGGGAAATTGCATTAGGCAGGCAGGTCTGACACCAGGCCAAAATTTACATGAAAGAGTTGTAATACACTTGTTGTATTTGATCGAAATAATCTGGAAACGAGAGTTACTGTGAGTCAGATATAGCCTATATTTCTATCCTATAGTAAAGGAGATTTGAGATGGACATTATAATGACAGTGACAACTTTATAACGTTGTCTCCAACGTGATGACCATTCGGCGAAGTAGAGGGTTGACTACTCAACGTCAGGATGAGTTGCAACAACTATAAAAGAGAATTGCCTAGTTGATAACAATAGTATGCAAGAGATCTACTCAGCCAAGTGAATAGCATAAAAAGAAAAAGATCTATGCAATGTATCAAGTACGGATGTTATCTATACAGTAGCTCATTGGTGGAATCATCACATGTCAGTTTTCTGATAACCACATCTCATACTATTTCACATCCATTTTGAAAAGAGTGGTTTAAGCGCCGATTTTCTTTAAGATATTTTAGGTCAGTGAATGCATAACATTAGAGGGTCTGAAAAAATTGAACCATACTGTCTATCATATTTTTCATTCCCAAAAGCAAAATGGATTACTGGCTGACCTAGCTATTACAGCCATGAGGTAATGTCTAAATAATGGCACGCAGCTGAGGATAAGGGCACCCATGTTCTTGGTTGTATAGCTTGAGTGTTCTTACTATTATTTTTTTTAAGCCCCGCGTATATCCCTTGTTCGTTTTCATTTTATTTATTTTTGTTTTGTTTATTTTTAAACTAAAATACAATCCTATCATGACTAAATTAAAATAAAGTTCTCTTCAAAGATTGATAACATTAATTATCTCTCCTCTTTTTTTTTTAAATCTTGTTTCCAAGGATAGGTAAGCAGATCATGCCACGATAGGAACAAACAGTTCATGGCAGGGAGTAAGTATACAGTTCACTTTAAGCAATATTTAGATTTATCTCAGAAGTAAATGCAACGACAACTTTCTCATAAGTGTTCTCTTCTTTTGTTTCACATACAACTGCACTTCTATACTCAGATAGGAGAATAATAAGTAGATATTTTAAAGAAGAAAATTCCTCTTCGTACCAAAACATTCATCAGTTATCTGATAGGATTTATGCTCATAAAGTTAACATGCACTGAAGGAACAAAATTCAAATTGATTATTTTCCTTTCAGCTACCCTTTTACATAATTCTCGCATAATTTTCTAACACAGGAGTTCATGTTTGTTTGTCAAAACAGAATAGAGGCAAGTAGAACAACCACATATTTATCATTTCGCATAATCTGAAACACTGCAGTGGCTTAAATTTCTTTTTTTTTTTCATCACTATTTTGCAGATAAGTAAAGTAACTTCATTCTAAATATTGGGAATAGTCAAAATAAAACTTCTAATTTTAGTTGTGCAACTTAAGGAAACATAATTAATCTTATATTCCAATATAAGAGAAGATAAGTTTATACACATGAGAGCCACCTTAATAACTTCAATATAAAGTCAAAAATAGAGTATTTGTGAAAGCTTATTACAACTACCCTGCTTACTTTTCTTTTCTTTTCTTTTTTACTTGTTCTTCCCAACAAATTAATCTATTTCTCCAACCCCCTTATTCCTCTTTGAAACTTAAATGCATAACTCTTTTTTTTCTTTTTAAGAACCCATTTTTAAATACCCATCATATTCTCCACTATGAACACACATTGCATCATTTTCTGTTAACTTTGAAACCCAAGAGTCCTTCATTTTCATTACAAATGAATACCATATTTCTTTCATTTTATCAACAAAACTTTAAGTATAATTTGAACAACATTTTTGCTTCGAATTCTATAAATAATACAATGAATAAAACACAAAATAATTAGGCTTGCTCACCACCCTACCATAATGGCGTCATGAAGCCTCATGGGCTCTAGCCATACCCCCGAGCAAGAAATAACAGCTATCATTGATCTAGGTAGGAAGAGTAAGAGAATAGCTTAACTACAAATTTACTATTTATCCACCCACCACACAAATTTTAAATTTACCCATACATAAACTTGGACATCCCACTTGATTTGAAATCAATGACAAAATAACACAACACAAATTTCCTACTCAAACAAGTTGATAGAAATGAGAAGAAATCACTTATCTCCACCATGTTGCATTTTGAACTCTTCTTTTACATGTGAGGGCTCCTTGCTTCTTTTCCAATTTTCTTCTTTTCTTTTTCCCAAATTTCCAATTCTCCTAAAGAGTTCTCCAAGAGGAGAAGTGGGTAATATCCATTTCCTCTTCTCCATCCAAGTATATAGGCATTCAACTTGAATTCACTTGAATGAGAGAGAGACACTTGTCACTCTCTCATTTGATCTTTCAACACACATCCCCACAAGTTCTCACACATGTGTGATACTTTTGGGGAGATGGGGAAAGTACTATGACACTCTACCTAACAACCCTTACAAGGTGGCTTCACACATGTGAGAACTTTGATGCTCTTTCCAAGTTCATTAATGAACTTTGGGGAGTGTGATGGGGAAGTGACTAGACACTTCTCCCAACTCCCAAGGACTCAAATTCGGCACACCCCTTTCAAGTGACTTTTGAAGGGTCAAATTATGTCCCAAAGACAATGTCACATGTCCAAAAGATCCCCCTTCCAAAGGTATAGGCCTTCGGGGTCTGTTTTGCACTAATATCAAAGAAATTGACCATACAACACCCTAAAAAGACAACTTTAAAGGCCAATTCGAATTTCAAGACCTAACTAAGGATTTGAAAACCCTAATAGATCTTACACTTTTAACCACATGAGTATAATCAATAAGGATCCAAAAAGTACCTACACTAAGCCACCAATCATTAAAAACCCTCCACTCAATTAACAACTTAGACAAAACCGTAATTACCTCCCAAGTCATAGGGTGAAAAATCAAAATTTCAAAGGATAGATATTTAACTTGGGTCTAGATTGTTCTCACTTTTACCCTTGGCATTACTCTCATATGCATTTTCCCAAATACATGTTAGTTTAGAAATATAATAAATACCTATTCAAAATATCAATAAGATCAATTCAATAGTTAGTAAATCATGGTACACATATATATTCATTTCCTTTCCCTATAAAAGATGGAAACTTTGAGCATTCATTAAATAATAATGGAAACCTAACTTTAGCTAAATACTTTATTTACACTACTAAATTTACTCTTGGACACTCCTTCCTGTAATAAAATTTATCATTCAACTTGATATCTAATTTATATAAAAAAAAATTTCCTCAAATTATCCTACCTTAGGCATACCTCTAATTGATTACAGTCATCTTTTAAATTTACCTTGATGATTCTTGGCTAGTGATCCTTCTAGAAACTTCTCCCTGATCTTCCAAAGTCCTGCTTTATTCCTACCTATTATCATTTCCCAAGTAACATGAAACTTATTAGTGAGATTCAAACTAATATTAGATGCACAAAATTTCTTAGCTCATATCGATCTAAGTGTATTCTTCATATGATACTTGTTCGAGAATATAAATATTATCTGCTCACATTCATTCTTAACAGTTTTCCCATTTTCATTTAATGAAGAGAATTTGTCACAATAATCATTTACAATAGTTACTACTAAAATCAAAATATTAAACATGGAATTAGGTTAAATCATCAATTTATTCACCAACAAGAATAATTAAACTTATCAAGGTGTCACACAATTTATAGATAGGGTTGGGCCTCACATCTCCCTCCCCTTAGATTGGACTTCCTCCTGGAAGTCGTTAAGGTTTGGAATCCTAATTCCCAGTATGGAAATACACATGACAAGTTAAATATACTAATTATCTTACCATAAAGGTACAAAAAATTAATTCATCATTACATGTGTAGGGACACCACTTCCATAATCCAATCACCTAAATACTTAGAACATAATTTTTCATCATAAAACATTTATTCGATATACTCACAATATAACAAATACTAGTAGTCATCCATGCTGTTAACATTCTTGATAAAAAAAACACCAACATATATCCAAACACATTATCATCCTTGGATACCCTTCAAGGTTCCCTTTTTCATTATAAACATCACTCATGATGTTAGAAACTATTTTTGTTCCAATATCAATTCATGTCTCAAGGAATATTAAATTTGCATCATTTGTTGCTATCTTTGTCACATAGTTCACAGGTACAACACATCACATTTACTTGCAATTCCCACATGTACGCACAACAATAGCAAGGATTCTCTTCCCAATCGGGTGCGCCTATCATCATACAAAGGGTGCTCTTCCCGAATTACGTGCGCCTATCCTCATACAACCACACAGTTTACAACACAAGGCTCACACAATGGGGTTTATAAGGATGGATATTCTTGGATACCACTCGAGGACCTTCTCTAAGGACTCCTCCATATAGATAAGAATAAACCTAGAGTGAGGGAAGAATGGATTAATGACCGTCCCATACTGGTCCCATTCACAACCACTTTCAAAATAATTCCCCAACACATCTACTCCCCTATACGACCTACCAGGGAACCCCCCAAAATATGGCAATTTACAAATTCCACATTACACCACACATGCCAGCAAATTTGCAACTAAGGAGAAAGCCTCAAACTGAATAACACAAGGTCATAAACCAAAGTTTCAATAAAACTCCCAAGAGGGAACTTATAAATTCAAGAGAAACAAAATAAAGATAAATTGTAGCTACATTGCAACTTTCCAATCATAATTCAAGGGAAAAATTAAACAAGTCCTTGAGGCAAATAGGACTATATAACAACCTCCAAATGGCTAAATAGCCTAGGTACATAAATGTAAAATTACACATTGCTGGCGCATAATAAAATAAAACATCAATCAAGAATTACTAATAATTCATATTTCAACAATAAAATTTGCACATTACAAGCTCCACGTGACTTGATAAGCCACTTAAGGGGAGGAGGGGAAAGGTGGTTCTCTAACCACATCATAAGTATTATAGCATGCAATAACTATTGGTCCCTGACCACATAAATATGAATAACGGGTGGTCCTTAACCACATTAATATACATCACATGTGGTCCCTGACCACATAAACATGAAGCACTGGTGGTCCCTGACCACATGAATATGAGTAACTGGTGGTCCCTGACCACATAATTATGAATCACTGGTAGTCCATGTTATTCCATCCTTTACCCATGGGTTATAAACATCAAAGAATAGGTTTGCACTATGAACCAACAAGTGTGGCTCTCATATGTGAGGGAGTAGGCCACGGTCATTGTCCATGGAAAGATTACAATGACTTGACATATATCCTTTATCAGGATTAGGGACAACACCCTGAGCTTGTAATCTCTTGATGGTAGACCATGTGCCTCTCAACCCCTATTTACACTAGCTGGCATCACACTCCCATTAGGGGGGAACCAAACGCTAGGGGTACACATTTAACATACAAACAAGACTAACACAAAGGAATACATCACATTGCTTTTAATAAACACACGTCCACACATATCATGTTTACATCATTTCTTAACTAGCTAACTTAGACAATGGACCATCACAGAGGGTACACATAGGGGATCGTACTAGTCTTCCACCACCCTTATCCCAAGTCGGATACCCTGTATCTCATATTTGGGGCACAACACATTTACTGGTTTCACATCACATGACATAACACAATACACTTTATGAAATTTTTCATATAACATAGCGAAATCAATGTACTTAAATACACTCCATTTTCTTTAGGTGAAATTCACTTTTCTTCTCAATTTTGTAAATCTCTACTCACTTTGTATATGTAAAGGAAATCACTAGACGATGCACAACTATAGCCTAGGTAGTACTCCATTTTCTTAGGTTTAACAATACATGGTATATCATACTTTTATCTTACTAATACATTGTCCAACATCACATATATGATCAATATTGGTTTTCTATATTTGAATCCATATTGTCCTTCCTCTTTCATTCAACTATGTTTGTTACATGTTCACTAACATATCCATATGGTAATTCCATATATATATATTTTGCAACATGATAAAGAATGTTTTCTGCTCAATAAAGAAGTTAATCAATCATTTTCTTTTGAAACATTATAATACAAGAGAAAAAAGCACACTCAATTCATAAAACACACGATAAATCATAGAATAATAATTTTCACAACTCATTAATCTATATATATTTTTAAACAAATATTGCATTTCACTACCTAAGGTTGACTCATTTAATCACATGTTATAATCATAATTTTTTTTGTAATCACAATTATTTCTAACTTCTTAAGGTACAAAGACATACAATGGGTATCAATTCCTACCTCTAAGTTTTCTCCAGTGTGTTTCTCTTTCACACACACACACATATTTTCCTCAAGAGTACTAGTCATTGGTATAGAAATGCATAACATTAGTTGGGAGTCTTTCATGGAAATTTTCATTTCCTTGATGATACCATTTAGTTTCTCAATCATTCAATTCACTAATTTTTTTTTTACATAATTCATCCCCCAATTTATAAATTCAATCAATTGATTCTTCAGTTCTTGTGACATATACACAACCTTAAAGGTCAACACCTAATTGAATATTTTATTACTTCATATTAGACATACAATCCTTTCTTATTTTGGCTTCAACAAGACTTTATTTATTAGCTCATTTATAAAGAAAGTAGTAATAGCATGCGTTCTAGATATAGTTTTAACATCAAGTTCACATTTTGATATGGTCTCATCACAAAGGTATGTTTAATTTTCTAGAAGTAAGTTATTTATACAATATCTAATTCAATTTTCACCAATATTAACTTAGTTGCAACTTTCTATACATTCTCACCTATGACTTGAGTCATGTTCTATCATTTGCTATTTTAGTCTATTGGTAAAACAACTAAAGATTTATTAGTTGTTGTATTTCTATTACATTCACTAAGTCTTTGTTTACTTGCAAAAGTGTTAGAATAACTTAAAGTTTACCCATTTAATTCAAGCTAAAATATGATTTTGACCACTTTTAAAAATTGGATTTACTATGCATTGCAAGGCTTTTATCCTTAGTTGATGCCATCATATATGAATTTTTTTTTTTCTTACCAACCATAAAGTGAATTGTTTGCTGCTTCACGAGATTAACCCTTATACACTTATATGTAAATCAATACCTTTGGGTAATAGAATAGGGCCTATAAATTCCATGGTCAAGGTGTAAAAGATTCTTAGTTCATGCGTGTATTAATACAAATTTGTAAACAAGTCCTTAATTTATTTATTTTTATCAAACAAGCTACATCCTAAAGGTTTAGTTTTAATCTTTGTTAAGAGTTTGAATCTAACTATATGGTTGCTCAAATTCCTCATAATACACAGTTTGTGGGTTTTTTTTTTAATTCCATTCTTGTTGTCAAATTGATTTAATCAATTTAAGGGTTTAGAGATCTAACCTTATTCAACCACAACCTTTAACACATTAATCCCCTTTAGAGGTTCATATAGTTCCTTCCTTTATCTAGTGATAAATCTTCAAAAGTATAACTTCTATTCTTTATTTTTATTAAGGTTCCTGTAAGAAAATGTGTTGCTCCCAAAACAACCATAACTTCAAGAAGTAGCATTACTATTGTATTTGATAATTATCAACTTAGGAAGCCAACAAAATAATGTTTCTTTAATAATACACATCATGATGTCTTCTAACACTATTTATACACTTTATAAAAAAAAACTATGTTTCAAAGCTCAATTATACCTTTTTAAGGTTTAAGAAAGTTTAATGCCAAAAGACTAGATTAACGTCATAACCATTGTTAGCTAGACTAATTCCTCCACCGTCCTTACTTAAATCAAGGGAACCTATTTTGTCTGATTAATTCTTAAATATAGCATACTTTCAATTAAACATTTATTTGAACCATGGATTTTGTTCAATCTTTCACCATAGGGTACATCATAACTCTAACTAGGTTAGATATTAACTTTTATATTCTCTTTTTCTATACAAGGTAAGTTATCTAGGATTTTCATTACAACATTTTATTCTACTTAACACAAGGAGGTTTGCACATTTATCCACACACACACAACTCTTAATGCCCAAATTGTTCCCAGAGTTCCCTAGAGTTGCAACCTAGGGCTCTGATACCAAAAATGTAATGCCCAAAATTTCCACTAGGGCAAAAACACCACTAACAATTTTTATTTTTATTTTTGAAAAGAAGAAGTTAATCACCTATTAAATGTTATAATTTGTTGTGCTTGTTAACTAGCTACATGCACCAAATGACCGAATGACGTGGTCCAAGAATGACATCATTGGCATGAAGCCCGAGGGTGGGGAGAGAGTATTTAAATGAGTGGGTGAAGGAAGAGACCTTTCCACACGAGTACAAAATTGAAAAATACAAAATTTATAAAATTTACATTATCAACAAATTTGAATCTCACATACATAATTTTTTTTATTTTTTATTTTTTAATTTATTCTACTTTTAAAATTTTAATATTTATTTATTTAATTACTATGTATTAAATTAGTTACTTTTCTTTAAATAAATAAATACAGATAAACAATTCCTAAATATATATTAATTATATACTTTAAGAAATAAACTTATAACTATAAGAATGAGGAATAACTTATACAAATAAATATACATTATTTATTTTACTTATTAGGTATTATTATTTTCCCTTAAATAAGAGAGGGAGGAGGATAATAAATAAGGAGAATATATATATATTTTTAAAAGACTCCCTAGTATTACGTGGGCCCCCTTTCCTCACACATATTCTTATTTAAGACTATTAGATTCTTTTCATTCCCTTCTCTTTTACAAGGAAATAATTAAAATAAAGTAAAGGAATAATTTAGAGAAAGTCACTAATACTAACTTAATTCAGTTTAAGAATATCTTTCTTATAAGCCATATGGGAATGTATTTCATTTCTTTTTCTTTTTGTTTTCTTAACTTAAGGATTATCTCGATGACTTCCTTTAAATATGATAAAGTGGTTTCTCATATGGAGTCAACGTGAAGTCTTACTTGATGGTTATGCTTTATTCCACGTCACACCCATAACTTTAGTTATTTTGCCAAGGCTTCGAATCTGTGATTCGCCTCACTCAACGTGTATGATATTAATATTAAGGTGCAAATGGTGATTATTTTTTTTTATATATAAAAATGATAATATGAGTAATGCAGCAAAGGCAAAATTCCAAATTAAATTGAGTGCCAACTAGCAGTCCAAATACCTCATAAATAATTTAATAAGTTTTAGAACCCGAAATGATATTAAAAATACCATTCACATCCGGCAAGAAGAAATTTTATGTGAGATACCCTAAAACGAAATATCATATGTACGTTTCAAGATGAGCAGCAAGAGTAATGGACAAGGTGGCTGGGAAATTGCATTAGGCAGGCAGGTCTGACACCAGGCCAAAATTTACATGAAAAAGTTGTAATACACTTGTTGTATTTGATCGAAATAATCCGGAAACGAGAGTTACTGTGAGTCAGATATAGCCTATATTTCTATCCTACAGTAAAGGAGATTTGAGATGGACATTATAATGACAGTGACAACTTTATAACGTTGTCTCCAACGTGATGACCATTGAGCGAAGTAGAGGGTTGACTACTCAATGTTAGGATGAGTTGCAGCAACTATAAAAGAGAATTGCCCAGTTGATAACAGTAGTATGCAAGAGATCTACTCAGCCAAGTGAATGGCATAAAAAGAAAAAGATCTATGCAATGTATCAAGTACGGATGTTATCTATACAGTAGCTCATTGGTGGAATCACCACATGTCAGTTTTCTGATAACCACATCTCATACTATTTCACATCCATTTTGAAAAGAGTGGTTTAAGTGCTAATTTTCTTTAAGACATTTTAGGTCAGTGAATGCATAACATTAGAGGGTCTGAAAAAATCGAACCATACTGTCTATCATATTTTTCATTTCCAAAAGCAAAATGGATTACTGGCTGACCTAGCTATTACAGCCATGAGGTAATGTCTAAATAATGGCACACAGCTAAGGATAAGGGCACCCATGTTCTTGGTTGTATAGCTTGAGCGGTCTTACTGTTTTTTTTTTTTTAAGCCCCGCGTATATCCCTTGTTCGTTTTCATTTTATTTATTTTTGTTTTGTTTATTTTTAAACTAAAATACAATCCTGTCATGACTAAATTAAAATAAAGTTCTCTTCAAAGATTGATAACATAAATTATCTCTCCTCTTTTTTTTTTTAATCTTGTTTCCAAGGATAGGTAAGCAGATCATGCCATGACAGGAACAAACAATTCATGGCGGGGAGTAAGTATACAGTTCACTTTAAGTAATATTTAGATTTATCACAGAAGTAAATGCAACGAGAACTTTCTCATAAGTGTTCTCTTCTTTTGTTTCACATACAACTGCACTTCTATACTCAGATAGGAGAATAATAAGTAGATATTTTAAAGCAGAAAATTCCTCTTTGTACAAAAACATTCATCAGTTATCTGATAGGATTTATGCTCATACAATTAACATGCACTAAAGGAACAAAATTCAAATTGATTATTTTCCTTTAAGCTACCCTTTTACAAAATTCTCGCATAATTTTCTAACACGGGAGTTCACGTTTGTTTGTCAAAACAGAATGGAGGCAAGTAGAACAACCACATATTGATCATTTCCCAGAATCTGAAACACTGCAGTGGCTTAATTTTTTATTTTTTTTCATCACTATTTTGCAGATAAGTAAAGTAACTTCATTCTAAATATTGGGAATAGTCAAAATAAAACTTCTAATTTTAGTTGTGCAACTTAAGGAAACATAATTAATCTTATATTCCAATATAAGAGAAGATAAGTTTATACACATGAGAGCCACCTTAATAATTTCAATATAAAGTCAAAAATAGAGTACTTGTGAAAGCTTATTACAAATACCCTGCTTACTTTTCTTTTCTTTTCTTTTTTACTTGTTCTTCCCAACAAATTAATCTATTTCTCCAACCCCCTTATTCCTCTTTGAAACTTAAATGCATAACTCTTTTTTTTCTTTTTAAGAACCCATTTTTAAATACCCATCATATTCTCCACTATGAACACACATTGCATCATTTTCTGTTAACTTTGAAACCCAAGAGTCCTTCATTTTCATTACAAATGAATACCATATTTCTTTCATTTTATCAACAAAACTTTAAGTATAATTTGAACAAAATTTTTGCTTCGAATTCTATAAATAATACAATGAATAAAACACAAAATAATTAGGCTTGCTCACCACCCTACCATAATGGTGTCATGAAGCCTCATGGGCTCTAGCCATACCCCCGAGCAAGAAATAACAGCTACCATTGATCTAGGTAGGAAGAGTAAGAGAATAGCTTAACTACAAATTTACTATTTATCCACCCACCACACAAATTTTAAATTTACCCATACATAAACTTGGACATCCCACTTGATTTGAAATCAATGACAAAATAACACAACACAAATTTCCTACTCAAACAAGTTGATAGAAATGAGAAGAAATCACTTATCTCCACCATGTTGCATTTTGAACTCCTCTTTTACATGTGAGGGCTCCTTGCTTCTTTTCCAATTTTCTTCTTTTCTTTTTCCCAAATTTCCAATTCTCCAAAAGAGTTCTCCAAGAGGAGAAGTGGGTAACATCCATTTCCTCTTTTCCATCCTAGTATATAGGCATTCAACTTGAATTCACTTGAATGAGAAAGAGACACTTGTCACTCTCTCATTTGATCTTTCAACACACATCCCCACAAGTTCTCACACATGTGTGATACTTTTGGGGAGATGGGGAAAGTACTATGACACTCTACCTAGAAACCCTTACAAGGTGGCTTCACACATGTGAGAACTTTGATGCTCTTTCCAAGTTCATTAATGAACTTTGGGGAGTGTGATGGGGAAGTGACAAGTCACTTCTCCCAACTCCCAAGGATTCAAATTCGTCACACCCCTTTCAAGTGACTTTTTAGGGGTCAAATTATGTCCCAAAGATAATGTCACATGTCCAAAAGATCCCCCTTCCAAAGGTATAGGCCTTAGGGGTTTGTTTTGCACTAATATCAAAGAAATTGACCATACAACACCCTAAAAAGATAACTTTAAAGGCCAATTCGAATTTCAAGACCTAACTAAGGATTTGAAAACCCTAATAGATCTTACACTTTTAACCACATGAGTATAATCAATAAGGATCCAAAAAGTGCCTACACTAAGCCACCAATCATTCAAAACCCTCCACTCAATTAACAACTTAGACAAAACCCTAATTACCTCCCAAGTCATAGGGTGAAAAATCAAAATTTCAAAGGATAGATATTTAACTTGGGTCTAGATTGTTCTCCCTTTTACCCTTGGCATTACTCTCATATGCATTTTTCCAAATACATGTTAGGTTAGAAATATAATAAATACCTATTCAAAATATCAATAATATCAATTCAATAGTTAGTAAATCATGGTATACATATATATTCATTTCCTTTCCCTATAAAAGATGGAAACTTTGAGCATTCATTAAATAATAATGGAAACCTAACTTTAGCTAAATACTTTATTTACACTACTAAATTTACTCTTGGACACTCCTTCCTGTAATAAAATTTATCATTCAACTTGATATCTAATTTATATAAAAAAAAATTTCCTCAAATTATCCTACCTTAGGCATACCTCTAATTGATTACAGTCATCTTTTAAATTTACCTTGATGATTCTTGGCTAGTGATCCTTCTAGAAACTTCTCCCTGATCTTCCAAAGTCCTGCTTTATTCCTACCTATTATCATTTCCCAAGTAACATGAAACTTATTAGTGAGATTCAAACTAATATTAGATGCACAAAATTTCTTAGCTCATGTTGATCTAAGTGTATTCTTCATATGATACTTGTTGGAGAATCTAAATATTATATGCTCACATTCATTCTTAACAGTTTTCCCATTTTCATTTAATGAAGAGAATTTGTCACAATAATCATTTACAATAGTTACTACTAAAATAAATATATTAAACATGGAATTAGGTTAAATCATCAATTTATTCACCAACAAGAATAACTAAACTTATCAAGGTGTCACACAATTTATAGATAGGGTTGGGCCTCACACTTGTACTATGATTATTTTGTATATGGCCTATGTCTAGAGGTAGTAGGATTGCCTTGGTTACCTTTTACTATCTCCTAGCATGGGGGTTGGGCCTATGAGTACCATATGGTTTGGTGGCGTGCACCTTACACTGTCGAGTTTCTCTTGCTATTCGTGATGGCAGGATCTTCTTGTTCGAGGAGCTCATGTGGTTCTTTGGAGTTGTTCTTCTCTTTCTTCATTGTGACTATGGATCATTATGTATAATTGTAGTACCTCATTTGTATCAAGGTGAACTTTTGTGATGTAATTGTAATAATATTTATGATCTATTCATTATTGGATTTAATGGTGTATTGGATGTTATGTGGTGTTGTATTTGTGGAAATATGTTCAATACATTTCTATGTTAGATTTATTTTGCAATGGTTTAATGCTTTGTTGTATGTTGTATCTTGAGTTTAATATTCATATGCTATGGTTGGTTTAAATTTTATAAGTAATGGGTTTACATCTAGACGTGTTGTGTGGCCTAGAGGATGTATGTGGTTAGATTATGATACTTTAGTCATCTTGTTATACTTTTTAAGATTTTTTTTTTTTTGGGTTTCCGTAATGTTTCATCGTCCTCTCAGTTGCGGGATGGGGTTTTACACTGGGTACTCTGGGTAAATGTTGGAACCATTAAGTTTTTGTGTAGGATTTAAGTTGCATATCTTGTCTTACACCTTGGTGTGTTTGTGCAGGATCATGCCACCTAGGAGAGGTCGAGGTTGTGGTCATGGCCATGGAGGCAGACATAGGGGTAGTCAACAGAATTCAGCTTTGCGTTTTTCTCATGATTTTGATTGTGAGGAGCAATAGGCTTCTCAGAACATTCTGGGAGGTAGTATTGAGGATCCAGATCAACCAAGGATCGAGGGCACACAGTTGCACCAATTATTGGAGGAGACTCTTTCCTATCTTGGGCCAAGCCAGGAGGTAGATCAGATTGTTGTTAGAAAGAGGGATGTACCAACTCAGTTAGATGCAGTTGTAGCTACACACACGAGGGATTTACTTAGGGATCAACCCCCCATATTTGATGGATCAGGCAGTGGTTTAGAGGCAGATACCTGGCTGATTGATCTGAACAGATGCTTTGCTATGCACCCATATGGTAGCAATACTAGAGCTAGATGTGCAATTATGCACTTGAGAGGGTTTTCCTCCACATGGTGGAGATTGGAGGAGAAAAAGCTCCATATTGATATCGGTACTGTATCTTGGGAGATGTTTCTTGAGAGTTTTTGTGCCAGATTCCTCTTAGATCATTGGTAACAGCACTGTGGGGATGAGTTATATACTCTAGGGTAGATGACTATGTCAGTGGAGTTGTACGAGCTCAAATAATATGTAGGTATACGTGACAATGAGGGCATGTTGGTGCAACACTTTCTTAGGGGCTTAAATGCCTGAATTAGTGGAGGTGTGTAGGTTTTCGAACCCAAGACCATGGAGGCGGCAGTAGATAAGGCCAGACTTATTGAGGAGAATTTGGCAATGGGCTTAAGTGGTCATGTTGGAGTATAGGTGGGCAGCACTTCAGCCGCAGGGAGTTGGACTACCTAGGGCACAACAGAAACCAGCATAGAGTGGATAGTACTAGAACTCGCAAGCAAAACGAAAGGATGTTCCACCTAGACAGAATGATAGATATTAGACAAGGGGTTATTATAATTGGAGGCATGTTAAACGCTTCGGTAATGCACAACCAGTGCAGAGTTGTCAATCTGCCTTTAGGGGTAGTGTTCAGCATTCTAATGCACCTTCAAGTGGTAGGGGCTATGGTAGAGGTACCAGATGTTTCGCTTGTGGCCAATAGGGTTACATAGCTCTGTAGTGTCTCAATAAGGGAACCTTAGGATATACAAAGAGGCCAGTGGCGTTAGAGCTGACTATAGGGGATGTAGGTAGAGGACACTATGTATTTGTTGCGGTTGATAACCGCCAGGCTGACCACTAGAGTATAGTGGTGGAGACTACATGTATGTTGCAGGGTAACCAGGTTACAATATTGTTTGATTCAGGAGCCTCCAACTCATTTATTTCATCATCCATTGTGGCACGTGATAGACTGGGAGCAGTGAGGCAAGAGGGTAAGTGACAGGTTGAGTTAGCATCTGCTGCTAGGGTTGTAGTACATTCCTTTGTACCAAATTATAGACTGGAGATTGGTTCTTTCCACACCACTACAGATCTTCATGTTATACCATTAGGTTCTTATGACATAGTGCTTGGGATGGATTGGCTCGATGCTCATAGGGCCATGATTGGTTGTCGACGCAAGTCGATACTATGCACTGATGCATCAGGCAGTGAGGTAGAGTTAGTAGGGATCCAGAGGCCTATATCTCTAAGGATGATCTCAGCTATACAGTTAAGAAGGTCTATTGGACAGGGGTGCCAGTTATTTGTTGTTATAGTAGATGATTTGGAGATGGGGGATAGAGAGGACAATTTTTTCGTAGATAGCCACCCCATACTTCGGCAGTATGCAGATGTTTTTCCATATGATATTCTAGGGATGCCACCTCAGCGTGACATAGACTTCAAGGTGGATCTTTTACTTGGTTTTGAACCCATTTCATGAGCACCTTACCGCATGATGACTCAGGAGCTTAAGGAGCTCCGCCTAAAGCTTGAGGAGTTGTTGGAGAAGGGGTTCATTCACCCTAGTGTATCGCCTTGGGGAGCACCAGTGAACTTTGTGAAGAAGAAGGATGGATCTCTTTGTCTTTGCATAGATTACCAACAGTTAAGTAAGGTCACAATTAGGAATCGATACCCTCTACCAAGGATTGGTGACTCATTTGATTAGGTCAAAGTTGTGATAGTCTTTTCTAAGATTGACCTTAAGTTAGGATACCATTAGTTATGGATTGTACAGACTGATATTCATAAGACAACGTTTCGCACACAATACGACCACTATGAGTTCACAGTGGTATTGTTTGGGTTGAAAAATGTGCCATCGGTATTCATGAGCCTAATGCATGGAGTTTTTTGTACATGCCTAGATAGGTTTGTAGTGGTATTCGTTGATGACATTTTGATTTATTCTAGGATTGTTGAAGAGCATGAAGAAAACTTGAGGCAGGTATTGCAGTGTCTAAGGGATAATAAGTTGTATATCAACGTTTCTAAGTGTGAGTTCTTCAAAACTAAGGTCAAATACCTTGGTCATGTTATATTAGGAGAGGGAATTGTAGTGGATCCTGCAAAGATCCAGGCAATCAAGGATTGTCCTGTGCCCACGAATGTGGTAGAGATACGTAGCTTTATGGGGCTAGCGGGTTACTATATGCAGTTTTTTTAGGAATTTTCTAGGGTAGGTCATCCTATTACTTCTCTTCAGAGGAAAGGGAAGAAGTTTTATTGGTTAGAGCAGAGTGAGGCTACATTTCAGACATTGAAGGAGAGGTTGGGGTATGTTGAGGATCATCATGGAAAAATAGGCCCTTAAGTGGCAAAAAATTTAGAAAAATTAGAGTTAGGCAACTTGACATAAAAATTTAAATAATTTATCTATATTATTTCAAAAATAAGTAAGAATAGAATTTGTAGCAAATCGAATTTAGTTTCTAAACTACTAGGGTTTCTTAAAGAAAAAAAAATCTATTTGGTAAAAATTTGAAATTTCAATGCAATAGTACTTAAATTTCAAGGAAAAAATAAGAAGTACGTGTCTGTCTGACCACCCTAACCACAATAAAATAATAATATTTTTTTATAAGATTTTAGATATATAATTAGAGGACTCATGTCCCGATGTGATGCATATTTTTTTGTAATTTTTTTCCAAGTAAATAATTAATTATGAATTTTTTATTACAACTTTTAAAAAATATAAAAACTCGTATGTTTGGCCACCTTAACTTTGTCAAAACTTCATGAAATTAAATTTTTCTTTTTTTAATCCTAGAGTATGTGAAGCATAGAATGTGACACATGTTTTGGATTCAAAAAATGTGATACCGTTTGAAAGCTATAGATGTTTTTCAATTAGCCTATCAATGAGGACCTTACTTGTAATTCAAATAGAAAATAAATAGTAATTACTTATTAAACTCAAAGTAAAGCATAATTTATATTGGTGGAAATATGAGAATCTCCTTTAAAACCCCTTTTCGTTTCACCAATTTTGGGTAAAAAAAACTTCATCAGTGACATACCCATCATATTGCCACTTTTTGGCCCATCATGATCCTGCACATGCCCATTGAGTAGCACACCAATCCTATAGGATATTTTGTTATATGTGTCGATGCTTCTCTAGAGGGGATAGGAGAGGTATTGATGCAAGATGGATGAGTCATTGTGTACGAGTCGTGCAAGCTCAAATATTATGAGTTGAACTACCCTACGCATGATCTTGAGTTAGTTGTTGTGAACCAAGATCCCTCTAAAACCTGCAAAACACAAGATATAAACACATTATAAGATTGAAATGAAAGTTAGAACCTAAGTTCCCAATGAAATCCATTTGTAATGCTTAAAATAGGAAAAAATAATGAAGAACACAATGAAATAGATTAAATCTTATTAAAACAAGAAAACTCTTGACCCCATCGGGGAATTGGTGCCAATTTGATGTGAAAATTGGCCCTTTCCAAACTCCTATGATGTAGTGCTGAAGATTGATGAAGAGTGATCCACTTTGTTGAAGATTCAAGTATGCTCCATGATGAAAAACCTGCATAACCTAGCTATAAACTCAATGATATGGATGAATATTGCTAAAGATTTGAACATAGTAAGTCTACTCAAGTTGTGGATGATGAAATGAGGAGATTAGCGTCTTATTTATAGAATGAGAAGATGGAAGAATGTCCAAAATAGAGCAATGTGGGACTAATATTCAACCAATGGAAAGATGCCACATGTCAACCCATTAGTGGATGGAGGATGTGCAAGTTTTGATGATTGTGCCAATAAATGCATATATTTGAATTTTGAAATTGTTGAAATGACATGGAAGAGGGAAGAAAGAATGCATTGAATGCCACTTGGCTCAAGGAAAAAGGACTTTGTAAGAGGAGTAAATGCCTTGTTGGAAGGACAAAGTCCACTTGGACTTTGAATTCAAATTTGAGGAATATTCCTTTAAAGACGACTTTGTGAGGAAAATGGAGATTTAATAAATGAATTAAATTTATTTTCATGTGCAAGTGGGAAAAGCTAGAGGATGGGACATGATAAGAGATTAAATTAATCCAGGTTAATTAATTTAATGAAGGGATTAAGTGATGTGACCTATTTGATTTAAATTTGTGGATTTATTTAAATCAAATGTGAGAAGAATGTGATAGAGGATTAATTAAATAAAGATTTTGATTTATTTAATTAAAAGAGATGATGTTAGATTAAACCAAATAAGGTTTTAATTTATTTAATTTAATAGGAAGACTTTAGAGATTTAATTAAATAAAATTGACTATTTAATTAAATGGGGATAATTATATCAGATTGATTGATTTACTTAACAAAAGAGAGACTTAATTAGATAAAATTACTTATTTAATTATGGGAATGAAATTGATGAATTTAATCAAATAAGGAAATTTGATTAAATAGTTAGACCTAGGGATAATTTAGGATGAAATGGTATTAGTAATTGGAATCAGATGTGCAATGTCAATCGGTATATTTTCCATGTCTACATTTTTCCCCTCTTTCAAGCAATGCACTTGTTGCATTGGTTCAAAGAATAGTCGTGCTGAGATCAAAGTTAAAAATTCTCTAATTTTATGATGCCCCACTGTGAAGAATTACGTTGGTATATTTCCCCCTCAAGATATTGGGCGAAAAGGTTTGATTTGAGGGTTGATCTCGGGTATGTGCAGGATCATGGAAAAAATAGGCCCTTAAGTGGCAAAAAATTTAGAAAAAATAGAGATAGGAAACTTGACGTAAAAATTTGAATAAGTTATCTATATTGTTTCAAACATATGTAAGAATAGAATCTATAGAAAATTGAATATAGTTTCTAAACTACTAGGTTTATTTAAAAAGAAAAAAAAATCTATTTGGTGAAAATTTGAAATTTCAATGTAGTAGTACTTAAATTTTAGGGAAAATAAGAAGTAGGTGTATGTCCGACCACCCTCACCACAATAAAATGATAATATTTTTTTATAATATTTTAGATATAAGTAGAGGAATCATGTCCCGATGTGATGCATATTTTTTGTAATTTTTTCCCAAGTAAATAATTGATTATGAATTTTTTATTACAAATTTTTAAAATATAAAACTCTTATGTCTGACCATCTTAACTTGGTCAAAACTTCATGAAATTCAATTTCCTTTTTAATCCTATAGTATGCAAAGCATAGAATGTGATGCATGTTTTGGATTCAAAAAATGTGATACCATTTGAAAGCTATAGATGTTTTCCAATTAGCCTATCGTCGGATTTAGTCATAATTCAAATAGAAAATTAATAATAATTATTTATTAAATTCAAAGTGAAGCATAATTTATATTGGTGGAAAGCTGAAAATATCCTTTAAAAACCCTTTTGTTTCATCAATTTTGGGTAAAAAAATTTGTCACCACATACCCTACACATACCCATCATATTGCCACTTTTTGGCCCATCATGATCTTGCACATACCCTCTCTCGACAAAGAGGTTCAAGATTAGTTCAGCTTGTATATTTGATGTAGACATATTTGATGATGTATACAATCATTGGCCATGGGTAGCTTCATGCCTATTTTGATATATTGCACACACTTGATCCTGATTTGCACCATGACAGTTACATTATTGATGATATAAATGAGACGATTATGATGTTTATATGTAATGGATGATACGATGATGCATGGATGATAGGGATGCACATGATATGATATGATGATTCTTTTATGATTATGCGTATGGGTGATAGATGTATGGTTTATTAAATTCTTAGAATAACCAATCTATATTATGTAATGATGGGGATGAATGTATGTGGTATGATTGATGATTTCTATATGATATGATATGCATTATGTAGTATGCTGACAGTTTGTGAATGTAGGATGGATGCATTAGTGATAATTTATGATTAACTGTCATGGTACCATGTTAACACAAAAATAAAGAGATGGAAGAAACAAGAGATTCCAACAAGACATGAGATGATGATGATAATGATGATGATTACTTGCCGAGGAATTAGGATTTTCAAAGGGCCAATTTTTTTATGTTTGATAACACGTGGTACGATGCATCAAGGTACAAAGAAACATGATGGCGTTGTACCCAATGTGATGGAATTTGACTCAAAAAATAGATAGGAGTATTCTTGTTCACACTTGACATACAGAAACCTTGCTAGGATGTACCTAACAAAGCAAGTATTCGCTAGGTTATATTACAAGAATGTCCAACAAGCACAATAGATAAAAAGATAATGATCATTGCCCCATTCCTATTTCTATAAATCCCTTCATTAGGGACATCATTGAGAGTTCATTGGAATGAGTGCAATAAGGTAAATCAAAAGAAAAGATACAACCAATAAACAAGTTGATGTTCTTCATACCGCTAGCCAAGGGGATGTGTTTTGATAGGATAAGAATCCAAAGTGATATCCAAAATGATGCCCATTGTCAGAATGATATATCTTAGGACATGAAATAGGATGATGATGGGTTGATGAGCTGTTTGATAAGCTATTGATATAAGGTTGATTGACATGTTTGAAAATGATCAAGATTTTGATTTTTCATTTAAAAGTTTGAAGTTTTATTTTGATTTTACGTTTGAAGCTTGCTTTTGTTGATTGTTGTGGTTGTTTCTATTTGTTTTTCCAAAGGGTGAGTGTGATGATTTATTTATTATGGATGATTGATTATCGTGGGTGAAAGCGAAATGGGACAGATGGATTTTTTGGGTTTTTTGAATGTTTTTGATCTTTTTGAAATGTTTTGAGGCTGTTTTTGGTATTTTTGAAGATTTTGCAAATGTTTTGATTTTCCAAAATTTTAAATGTTTTTGGGTTTTGTGAGATTTTATGAATGTTTTTGGATTTTGTGTTTTTGAATGTTTTTTGATTTTGATGTTTTTTGAATGTTTTTGGATTTTGATGTCTCGGGGGTTGATCAAAGATTAGCCTTGCCTACATTTAAGCTCAGAGACGACGTAGTTTAGATACCATGTTTTTGACATTTTCTAAATTTTGAGTGTTTTTGGATTTTTGATATGATTTTGGATTTTTTTGGATTTTTTGCACAATTTTGACGATTTGGATAAGGATGTGTGTGATGATATCAGTGCTCTATTTTGGGATTTTGTTGAAAACCAAGCTAAGGTTGATTGATCGGATCAATGGATTAATGATGATAACATTGTTGAGGACACAAGAATGCAAGGATAGTGTTAAGCAACACAAGGATTGGGAAGGATTTCCCAAGATGATGGATTGATTGGATTTGATTGATCAGGATTGATGATGATAAAATTGTTGAGGATGCAAAACAATGCAAGGATAGTGTTAAGCAACACAATGATATCCTAAGATGGTGATTTTTTGATTGGATTTGATTGATCATGTTTGATGAAGCTTGATTTTGGAACAAAATTTGTTTGCATGATTTGATGTGACGTTGAAGCACACATTAGATGCGACTGATAGTGATTGTGTGGATTGATGTTTGATGAAAGATGAAGCTTGATAAGGAATTTATTTTTGTCAAAATATGCCATGGGCTAGTGATTTGGATTTTTGCTCACAAGTGGTGGACCAATTTTATTTCACATTTTCCAATGTTCAGATCACCACACATAAGTTGGAGGACATAGGTCAATATTTCTTCTCGAAGCAAGATGTAAATATCTGCCCCCAATGTCTAGCAATGTATGGAATGCGATGTGTGGATGCTCATATAGGTGTACGAATTGAGGGATATGGATTATCTTGTGATAAGATAAGGTGTTTAGATAAATAATGCTCATTTGGATAATTCTTCATGGCTCAGATAATGCTAGGTAGGATAGGATCAATGAAAATGACCCATGTCAAGATGTTTATCATAAGCAAGTGTAAAGTGTGCCCCAAAATTTCATCAAGATCAAGATAACTTGGATGATGGATGTAGATGGATGAAAATGTATTTTATAAATGGTTCATGGATGAATGGATTTATTATGGATAAGATAGATGGAATGTTGGGTTTATTATGGATGGGATGAAATGCTAGATTTTATTAGGGATGGGATGAGATGCTTTCACTTGAACTAGTGCACGTAGATGCTCGATTCTACACATGATGCCTATTTTCCAGGTTTTCATCATGGTACCTAGCCAAAGCGCCACCATAGTGGTTTTCACTAGAGGACAATTTTTTTATTTACTGTTTTCAATCCTTTTTCTGATTTTTTTGGATTTTCATATTTTTTATTTTTTTATTTTTTTATTTTTATTTTTATTTTTTATTTTATTTTTGAAAGATTTCAAGCTCATGCCGAATCACAAAGTGTCACTGATGTAAATGACCCTATCATAATGTTCCATCAACATCTTGCTTGAAGAAGCTACTTTGCTAAGATACGTTAACTTGAATGCCACTTTTGTGATTGTTGATCTGCTTTATTGATATCGGGGTTAACTTCATCCCTATGCGCACATCACAATAGAGTGCCTTTGGAATCCTTATGATGAAGGGTAATTGCCAATACATGGTCAATTTGAGAATTGGATATCATGTGTGGAGGCATGGATGGAGTGTGTTTAGGGATAGGAGATGGATTGGTTGACAGTTTGGAACTTTTGACTCTCCAAACTTGGGAAGATGAGCAATGATGGGTGGATACGAAAGTGTACATGGAATTAGGACCAACTGCTTGATACACTTTATATGTTGCTTGAGAAGCCTGCTTTTTCTTTTGTGAATATCTTTGATGGATACTTTTCCTTTTTTTATTTTCCCCCATAGTTTCTTTGACTGATGGAGTTTGATAGGGATTCTTTGTATTTTTTGGTATCCATTTGTATTTGATTTGTCCATTATGCTTCTTAGTTTCTTTTGCTTTGATAATGTTCTTTGTGCTTTGATTCACATCGTTCGTTTGATGTTGGTCCCAATTTGTGGATGGGGTAATGGGTGGATGAAGATTCATGATGTGGTTGGTTGTAGTATTGACACTAGTTTCATCATAAGGAATCTTCATGCTCCCTATGTTGATGTTTGCTTGAGACATAGTTGCCCCCAATATGGTGATAGTGGCACCTTCATTCCTTGATTCTGCTTGTTTTGAGGGTTCCTGTTTAGAATGCATTCTCTGGTAAATAACCACTATAGATGATGTTATTTCAATTTGCTGCTCTGCTAACTCTGAAATATCTTGTTCTATCTGATTTGTTTCCTTGAGTGGATAATGTTGGATATCCTCATCCTAGATGTCTTCAGTCTGAATTTGGGATATATCTGATCCTAATGTTGATAATTCAGTTTGGCTGTAGGAATCAATAACTTGCTCTTTTTGTGTAATAATATCAGGAGTAAAGGAATCCTGTTCTGAATGAAAATCATCTACGTGTCCATCTGCATAAAGCATCTCATGGGTAGATGGAGGATTATGTGCTACATGGATATGATCATCTTGCATAGATAAGAGAGTGTCCATTAGATCATTGTAGCATCCTGGAGATACAAATTCTTGATTTTGAATGATTTTGGGATTGCTTTTGTCATGCTTTGGATCAAGTTCTTGAAATGGGTCAGTTTCAATGGATCCTTGGATATCTTTATTAGGAATGGGAAGTGGCTCAATATCCTCTGGATCATTAAGTGGATTTGGATCAAATTTTGAGTTGAAGATTCCTTCAATATCTGAAAACATGTCTTGGAAAGGAACATTGCTAGACCTTGGTGAAAGACACTGATCATGCTTTGGAATAAATTCTTTAGATATTTCTTCTAACTTATTAGGTGATGTAGAGAGATTTTCAACATGATCATTGGTTGATGGATTGTTGATTATAGGATCAAATAATGTTAACACTCCTTCAAATGAATCATTGTCAGATATTGTTGAAGGATTCTTATCATGATCAAAAAGTGACTGTTGATGTATATTGATTTGATCTTTGGATGAGGTAGAAACATCTTCCATGTGTTTGTTGATGGATAGGTCTTGATTATGTGATCATTGACTTGGAATGATACATGAAGTCATTAACATTTTGTTGGGATTTTGAACAACATTTTCTTGTTGGGTTTGGTATTGGGCATGAGCTTGCACTTGAACTTGAGCTTGGGCTTGTGCTTGTTGGGCTTGTAGTGTGGCTTGGGCAACTTGAGTAGCTTGTGTAGCTTGTTGAGTAGCTAGTTGTGTAGCTTGTAGGTTTTGGTTTTGTTGGTGTGCCTTCTGACAAGTAGCCTACTGACCAGCTTACAAAGTAATGTTATATTGGCTTGATGTGTTTGGTGGGGGTGGTGGTGGTGGCAGAGGTAGTTTTGGAATAGTGCTTGTTGTGGTGAGAAGTGGTATTGTCGTATTGATGATTGGTATTGGAGTGGTGGATGGTGTAATTGATGTGATTGGTCCTTGAGAGACCATGTTTTGAGATATTATGAGGGTGGTTGATGATAATGTGATTGCTTGTGCATTTTTCGTTTGTTGTTGTGATATTGATGACAAGTTATAAAAGTTTGGCGTGATGTTTTGATTGATGTTTGGGATGTTGGTTTGATTGATACTTGGTAAAGCCCTAAGCCAATGAGTGGTGTCAGTGATGATGGAAGTGGTGGTTTTGGAATCATGTTGGATGTAGTGACAAGTCGTTGAGACACATTTGGAGTGATCTTGAGGGTTTGAGATATGATGGGTGTGATAGGGGGTTAGAGTGATCGAGGTGGTAAGAATAGTCAGAATGATCGAAGTGATAGATCCTTGGGAGAACATATTTTTATTTTTCAGGATTGATGTTGTTATTTGATTAGATACCATATGTGGGTGCGATGTCGATGGTATATTCAAAGGATTCGATGTGATGGCCTGATTGATGTTAGGTGGATTGATTTGGATGGAGTGACTGGTGCGAGGTAAAGGGGGAATCCCTAAACCAAGGAATGATGTTGATATGGGTAATGGTGGTGGAGATGTCTCTTGGCACAATGACTCAACTACTTTGGTAAGTGTAGCAATTTGATCTCGCCAAATTTTATCTTGATTTCGATCTTGACTGCCTTGATATAGTTGATTTGGTTTTTGTTCAAGCAGATTTGGGATGAATACTTGTGGTTTTTGAATGGGATCATGGACAAATTGATTTTGGACAATGTTCTGATTTGCAATGATGTTCAGATTTGGCATGATAGGTTGAAATTGAACATTGTTGGTGTTGGGAAACACATTGCCTTGATTTAGGTAACTTTGATTTTGCATGGTGTTACCTTGACTTGGATTAATACATGGGTATGTGTAGGATCATGATGGGCCAAAAAGTGGCAATATGATGGGTATTTGTAGGGTATGTGGCTAACGACTTTTTTACCCAAAATTGATGAAATGAAAAGGGTTTTAAAGGATATCTCTTTCCACCAATATAAATTATGCTTTAATTTGAATTTAATAAATAATTATTATTCATTTTCTATTTGAATTATGACTAAAGTGTTGATTGATAAGTTGATTGAAAACATCTATAGCTTGAACAGTATCACATTTTTGAATCCAAAACATGCATCACATTATATGCTTCACATACTTGTAGGATTAAAAAAAGAAAAATTGAATTTCATGACGCTTTGAGCAAGTTAAGGTGGTCAAACATATGAGTTTTTATATTTTTAAAATTTGTAATAAAAAATTCATAATTAATTATTTACTTGGAAACAAATTACAAAAGTTATGCATCACATCCGCATACGAGTCCTTTACTTATGTCTAAAATATTATAAACAAATATTATCATTTTATTGTGGTTAAGTTGGTTAGAAAAACACCTACTTCTTATTTTTCCCCGAAATTTAAGTACTACTACATTGAAATTTCAAATTTTCACCAAATAGATTTTTTTTAAATAAACCTAGTAGTTTAGAAACTACATTCAATTTTCTATAGATTCTATTCTTACATATTTTTGAAATAATATAGATAACTTTTCCAAATTTTTATGTCAAGTTGCCTAACACTGATTTTTCTGAATTTTTTGCCACTTAAGGGCCTATTTTTTCCATGATGATCCTGTACATACCCACATGGAGTTGTTAACATCTTGTTTAGACTTTGAACAAGATTTTTATGATTCACAAACATTTTTATCCCAAAGTTTTCCAAGTGTGGATTCATGTTTAGTAATCTTGTACTTGGTATATTCACTTTTGGCATGTATGAATTTGGTGGGATAATGTTGTTTTGTTGAAGACTCATGCATTGAGTATTTGGTTGCAATGTTGGAATTGGAAAAGGTGTTCCAAGATTTAGATTGGGTAGACTCACATTTATTGTACCATTGAGGTTTGTAGGAGATAATGATCCCATGTATGGATTGTATAAATGTGAGTTTTGAAAATCAATTGGCATTGTAAGGCTTTGATAGTTTGGTTGACTTGGATTACTCATGATGTATGGATCAAGTTTATATTCCATGTTCCTTTTATGTTTTGACCTTGTTGTAAAATTGACCTCCAAGGTGTTTAGGACCAATGATGAGATGAAGGATGAAACAGGGTGAATGATATGAGTGTTTAACATTTAGGGACTTTGTATTAATGCTAGACTTAGGGCTTGATTTTGATTGTTTGAGTTGGATAATGAACTTGTAAACCCTAAGATGTTAGATTTTATCTTAGGATTTACTTGTTCAAAGGGGTTCTAATTTAACTAGAGGTATGAGAAATGATGCATTCCCATACTCCTAATTAAACAAGGTGATTTTGATTTGGTTTAAGGATGTACCCAAGTCTAGAATGATGTTTCCAAAGTTCTAAAGTTGTTTGTGGGATGGGATGATAAATGTTTGAAATGGATGAAGTGTTTTATTTTGATCATAAATGAACCTAAGAAGGACTTGTTTACAAGGCCAGGTTTTGAAGAACATTCTTTTCCCTTCAAACCAAAAGATCAATGTTTGCTCAAAAGACCATAAGACAAAAGATACACAAGCAAATGTGTGGGGTTCAATTGATTTCATCTTAATTATTGAATTGCTTTTACCAAAAAAACTTCTTTGATTAGGTTTTCAGACTAGATGTCCAATGTCCTAATTTATTTTCATCTCACAAAGTGCTATGTGGAATTCAAGGAAATCAAGGCAATGTTAACCTAATTTTGACCTTGGTAGGAAAATTGAGATGTAAGTTCAAGTGTTTAAAAACCTCTAAGGATGTGAATCCCAAGGGCAAGCAATAACACATGAATTTGGTCAATTATATTTGCCTCCTAAAGGGTTTGAAATTTTGATGATGATTTTAAGTGTTTGTTTCCAAATGTTTTCGAACAAGCAAAGCATTTTGTCACCAAGAATAAGCACAACCCTATGGATATGAAAGGAAATAGTGGTTGAGTCCCCACTTGGACAAGTCTAGCTACGCTCATCTTTAGCGAATGGTTATATGTTTGACCCAACTGGCTCCCCTCCATGACACTCACTTATATGGGGCAGCCAAGCATCAACACCCATGAAACTCCCATGGCATGTTTTCCATTTCTACTAAAAGACCGTAAAAGTGTGGGGCAGCTTCAGAATGACTGTTCTTGCACCAACAAATAGATCAAGGATTTTGGCAATTCTAAAACATGGGTTTTAATTAAGAATTTCTATTTGTGGAGATTGACCATACAGTGAGAGTCCCTTTTTAGATCCATCTCATCAGATCCAACCGCATGATATTGACATTTATTCCAATACCCACATTTATATCTTGGTTGGAAATACTCTTGGCTTTATAGTGTTATCGGTTGAGTCATTCCTTTGGGTGAGTACTTTTTCCCCAAGGCAGGCCCTCTAAGATAAATAAAAGTGAATAAACTTATTCACAGTTTGATCGAGCCTTGTTTAGAAACAAAGGGAGAACACATGCAATAAGTTCATTCACACTGGCACAAGATTTTGTTCAATTTTAAATTTAAAAAAATAAAGTGTGGAGGTGATTGATTTATCTCAACCTAAAATCACAAATAAGGCCTTTTGATTCTCAAGATCGCTATAAAGTGTGAGAGAAGCGCATACGTCCTTTTTCAATGATGTTAGTTTAAGTAAGCCATCACAAAGAAAAAGTTGCACTTGTTCATTTTAAGGCCACAACACAATTGTGAGTTCTTTTTAAAGCACCAAATGAAGTGTGAATATTTTCCTTGTTTAATTGTTAATCCTCAAACCAAATCTAGTAGGGTGATCCCATAATAATGGTTTAAATTTTTTGGCCAAATTAGACACTAAAATTATTATTTTTAACTAAATATTCACATTCGGGCACCTATAGCGGCTAAACTATGAGGAATTTAAAGATGGTACAAACTAGAGTCTCATCAAATTTTTTCTATAGATTCTATAAATATTTTTTTCAAAATTTTTGGAATCAAATTACACTTCTTTTTCCATCTTCCATGAAAATAGATTTTTATTAGAAAACAACATTTTTTAAAAGTGGCGCACACCATATAACGCATAACTTTTTTTCCATGAAGGAGAAAGTTCTAATTCTTTCAAATTTAGATTTGTAACTCTGATATCTAGTGCTTCCACTTGGTTAGATAGTTTTTTATTAAATATTTTTTTCTTAATCAAGTTTTAAAGTTAAACAAATTACAATTCAGACACAGCGCGACTGTATAACGCGTAAGTTTTTTTATATATGTCAAAATCTAGTTTTAGTTTTTTTGTTGGATCAAGGACTTTAATATCTAGTGCACTCATATTTGTCAATTTTTTTTCTTGATAATCTTCTATTTTTCCACATGTGAAGAACAAAGAAATTCATTTTCGATGAAAAACCTATGTTTAATAAAACTTAAAAAAGAAATACATAACAAAACCAAAACATATTAAAATTATATTCATTGGATAGCTTGTTCTGAGGAATACCATAATCATTTCAAATAAGTTTTAAATGAATTCATTTGATCCCCCAAAATCTAAATCAAAAGTGATTTTTTATCAGCATTTTGATAGGTGTAAAGGAGACACTTTATAGGTATGGTTTAAAACTAGTGAGATTCTATCCAAGGGGGTTTGATCTAAGGTGATTTGATCAAACCTTCTTCAATTGGAATCCTTAAAATGGAACTTTTTAAGGCTTAAATAATTATATTTTTTAAAATATGTGATTTCAGTAAAATTCGTTCCTCTTAGGAATTGTAAACCACTATTATGACAACACCCAGTAAGTTTGTCCTAAAGTTCATTTTAGCCCTTTGTAGCAAGAAATTGAAATATTATTTTTAGAGTCTAAATGAAATTTAGTTAGTCCTAGAAGCTTAAAGATAGAAAAGCCTTAAGAATGGGATTATAATTTCCCCCAAAGTGTTTAAAAACACTTGTTACAATCATTAAATGAGGAGGTTATGAAACTTGAAAATTTCGTGACAAGGTTATGAAACTTGGGAAAGCTGCGACATAGGTTATGAAACTTGGAAAAGCCGCGACATAGGTTATGAAACTTGAGAAACCCGTGAGAAGGTTGCTTGGGAAAGTCGCGACATCTAAGTTTCTAGCTTTTTAGTAAATAAAAAATTTGCATACAGAGTTTAAATGCATCTATTCCAACATTATGCTCTAGCTACAAAATAAAAAAACTTCATATCTTTGACAAATCATCTTCGTTTTGCTTGAAATTTGGACAACAAGAGGATTGAGTCCTTATGAGCAAAACCCATAATTATTTTAAATTCCAGCACTCTGAAACTTTGAAAATTTTCAAGTTCAAAAGCCCGCCTTCTAGCACCAATATGTGAACCAAGATCCCTCTAAAACCTATAAAACACAAGATATAAACACATTATAAGATTGAAATGCAAGTTATAATCTAAGTTCCCTATGAAATCCATTTGCAATGCTTAAAATATGAAAAAACAATGAAGAACACAACGAAATAGATTAAATCCTATTAAAACAAGAAAACTCTTCATCCCATTGGGGAATTGGTGCCAATTTGATGTGAAAATTGGCCATTTTCGAACTCCTATGATGCAGTGCTGAAGATTGATGAAGAGTGATCCACTTTGTTGAAGATTCAAGTATGCTCCATGATGAAAAACCTGCATAACCTAGCTATAAACTCAATGATATGGATGAATATTGCTAAAGATTTGAGCATAGTAAGTCTACTCAAGTTGTGGATGATGAAATGAGGAGATTAGCCTCTTATTTATAGAATGAGAAGATGGGAGAATTTCCAAAATAGAGCAATGTGGGACTAACATTCAACCAATGGAAAGATGCCACATGTCAACCCATGAGTGGATGGAGGATGTGCAAGTTTTGATGATTGTGCCAATAAATGCATATATTTGAATTTTGAAATTGTTGAAATGACATGCAAGAGGGAAGAAAGAATGCATTGAATGCCACTTGGATCAAGGCAAAAGGACTTTCATAGAGGAGTAAATGCCTTGTTGGAAGGAAAAATTCCACTTGGATTTTGAATTCAAATTTGAGGAATATTCCTTGAAAGATGCCTTGTGAGGAAAATGGAGATTTAATAAATGAATTAAATCCATTTTCATGTGCAAGTGGGAAAAGTGAGAGGATGTGACATTGATAAGAGATTAAATTAATCCAGGTTAATTAATTTTAAGAAGGGATTAAGTGACGTGACCTATTTGACTTAAATTTGTGGATTTATTTAAATCAAATGTGAGAAGAATGTGATAAAGGATTAGTTAAATAAAGATTTTGATTTATTTAATTAAAAGAGACGATATTAGATTAAACCAAATAAGGTTTTGATTTATTTAATTTAATAGGCATACTTTAGATATTTAATTAAATAAAATTGACTATTTAATTAAATGGGGATAATTAGATCAGATTGATTGATTTAATTAACAAAAGAGAGAGACTTAATTAAATAAAATGATTTATTTAATTAAGGGAAGGAAATTGATGAATTTAATAAAATAAGGAGTAAAATGATTTATTTAATTAAGGGAAGGAAATTGATGAATTTAATAAAATAAGGAAATTTGATTAAATGGTTATACTGAGGGATAATTTAGGATGAAATGGTATTAGTAATCAGAATTAGATGTGTAATGTCAATCGATATATTTTCATGTCTACAGCTATAGTAGTACATGCGTTGACTTGATGGAGACATTTTCTATTGGTCCACCGTTTTGAGTTACACAATGATCATCAGAGTCTATAGTATATCTTTACATAGCCTAACCTTAATGTTAGGCAAAGGCGATGGATGGAGTTTCTCTACGAGTACGATATTGAGGTGAAGTACATCCATGGGAAGGAGAATGTAGTGGCTGATGCTCTTAGTCGACAGAGGAACCAACTATCTGAGATGACTCTTACTGTGGATTTGAGGAGTCATATTCTTACTGTACTTCCTACAGATAGCTGGTACCAGGAGGTAAGGTCTGAGATTGAGTTAAGAAGGACTTTGCATGGCAAATACTTAGGATATCCTTTGGAGGCAGATGGGTTATTGAGATACATAGGACGTATATTTGTTCCATCTTCAGAAGAGATCCATACCTTGATTTTGACAGAGGCACATCAGGCACCTTACTCATCTCACCCTGGAGTGAAGAAGATGTATGCCGATATGTGACCGCTTTATTTCTAGGCAGGTATGAAGCAGGATATACCCGATTATGTATCACATTGTTTGGAGTTTCAACAAGTTAAGGCTAAACACCAGCATTTGGCTGGCCTTCTACAACCTCATTTGGTTCCTGATTGGAAATGGGACATCATTTCATTGGATTTCATTGTTGGTTTACCCAATTCTTAGCGACGAAATGATGCAATTATGGTTACAGTAGATAGGTTGACGAAGGTGGCACTCTTCTCACCTATCCATTCCTCCTATAATGCTTCATCAGTTGCTAGAGTGTTCATTGAGTACATTGTGAGGTTGCATGGTATTATGCGTTGGATTATTTCTTATAGGGATCCCATGTTTACTTTGTCTCTTTGGACATCATTATAGCATGCTATGGGGACATAGTTGAACTCAGTTCAATGTATCACCCAGAGACAGATGGACAGACTGAGAGGGTTAGTCATATCCTCAAAGATATACTTCACATGTATGTCATTGACTAATAGACACGATGTGAAGATTATCTCTATCTTGTAGAGTTTGATTATAATAACAGGTTTCAGAGTTCTATTGGCATGGAACCTTTTCAGGCTTTGTATGGATGGCCGTGTCAGACTCCATTGAGTTGGGATAGGCTGGAGGATAGGATTCTATTGGGTTCCACAGATATGTTACAAGATATGAAGCAATAGGTGGTTTAGATCAGAGAGAATTTAGTAGCTGCATAGGATAAATAGAAGAAGTATGCAGATGCACACCATGTGGATTGCTAGTTTGTTGTAGGTGATTGAGTTTTCTTGTGAGTTAGACTGAGGAAGAGTTTGATCCATTAAGGAAAGGGTTCTAAGCTCACACCTCATTTTGTCAGGCCTTTTGAGATTCTAGAGAAGATTGGGCTAGTTGCTTACCACCTTGCTTTACCGCTCAGTATCTCGCGCATCCACGATCTGTTCCATGTTTCTATACTTAGACCTTATCATCAATAAATTTTTCATATCCTTGATTAGAATACTTTATAGGTAGAGGATGGGAATCTAGCTTTGGAGCCTATGGCCATTACCCAGCACAGGAGACTCACCCTCAGGGGTCGAGATATTGAGCAGGTGAGGGTCCAGTGGGATCCCAGAGATGACACTTTTGCTACATGGGAAGATGCTACTAGGATGAGGGAGCTCTACCCTTGTTTGCAGGATTCCATGAGTAAGCCTGATCCTAGGGGGGAGGATGTGACACCCCTCTGATTTGTTATGTTTTCTTGATAGCTCAAATACTTTGTTAGACTTTATTTTATGTTATTGTTATTCTATCGCTGATAGTGGAGTGAGGATAGACTATATTGATGTGATGACACATTATTTGCATGGTGATTATGTTAATATGCTTTATGTTTGTATAAATTATTAGTTGTGATGACATTGCTATATATGCTTATTCTAGTTTAATTGATATATTATCTCATCAGTTAATGTGACATTGTATTGGTGAAGATAATGGTATTGCATCACTCACTTGTGAGTGCCTTGTGATTTTCGTGATTCTCTCTTCACGGTGTGTATGAATTACTATCTGTATACATGTACGAAATTTGCTTTTTTGTAGGATTAAAAGTATAGGACATTAGCTTCACCTGGTTTCACAGGTCTGAGCATGTCCACTACTCAACAATGATATTGGGAGATAGTAATGGGCTACCTAGTTATACCTTTAGCCTAGTATAGTGTGTCATCATTTTGAGTTTTGATCTTAACCTTATCATTGTTCTTCTGGGTATTTTATTATTGTACAAGTTTAATTTGGTAGATTAAATGTGCATTTGATTTAAATATTTAATTAATTGAATTATTGTTGTGAAGGACTTAGAATAAATAAATTAATTAATTTAATTTAGTTATGTTGTTGAGTAATTTTTATTATTAAAAATAAATGGTAATTAAATAAATAAGAGTATTTAAATTGGTTAAAAATAGTAAATTATTTTATTTTATTTAAATGCATGTGGTTGGAAAATATCTGGGTTGTTTAGGGAAAATATATTTTGATTCGGATAACTATGAGTTAGAAATTTGTCATCTTATTGTTGTAAATCGATTCTTGGAGAAAAAGATTGGGAAAAACGGAAGAAAGTTGTTTCACGAGAAGAGTTTTTGTTTTGGTTTAAAAATTTTGCTGAGGAAATTGTTGATCTCTCTGAGGATTTTGTTTTGGGATTTTGTTATAGATTTCTTGGCTATGGATTGTTCTGTATGGTTGTGTTTTCTAGAAAGAGGAAATAGAATTGGAGGAAGCTTTGGCTACATTGAGAAATTGAAGCTACAGAGAAGCTCGACATTATTTCTTGAGGCAACAGTTCATCTGGAATAGGTTCGTTTATTGTTTTTGTGAATTTTTAATTGAAAAGTTGTTTATATTACTGTAATGCAATTTGGAAAAGGATAGGAAAAGATTTTCAATACTGTAGAAGTTCTTGTTTCTTTATTTTTAAAAGATTTCCTGAAGGAGGAACCTCTATAGAAAAAAATTAAAAATCCTTTGTGTAGTTTGTTCATTGGAAATAGATTGATACAAAAGAAATTATAAATCTCTGTAGAAAATAAATTTTTTATTTAGTTTCCCTATTCCTTTTAATTGTTGGGAAAATAAAATCTCTAAGTTTCCTTGTAGAAAACTTCTTCTGTGCAATTTGTTTGCTCAATTTGAATCAATGTTGAATTTATTTATATATAAATATATAGATATATCTTGATATATATATATATATATATATATATATATATATAAATGAGTTTAATTTATTTTAAAACATTGTGAAATTTTATTGGGAAGCGAATTAAAAAAAATCGTCGTACGACAAAATTTTGTAGTAGTATTTTTAAAAAAAAAAAATTGATGATAATGTTTTGGGCCAAAGGTTGGAACCCCTAGCCGCACCCAAACTAGGGGTGTGGTGCTGCGTGTAGCACTCTCCACATCCATGTGAGGTAAGCGCTGCCCATAGGTAGTGAACCCCTGCGTGGTAATGGTACAGCTAGGGTTGCATCCCTATGCATGTGTGTATTTGTAGTTTGTTTTATATATTGCATTTGGGTTCAAATATATATATATATATATATATTATATATATTATATATGATATATAAATATTATATATAATATGTATATATATTATATATAATATGTGTATCTAATTTTATGTATATTAAATAATATATTTATTATGTATATGTATAATTGTATAAATTATATATATATATATATATTTATTTATTTAAATTGTTTTTTTTAAGTTAGTAAATGTTTTTTTTTAAGAAATATTAAAGGGGTAATTGCATGCAAGGACTAGTTGTTATTTTATAATGAAGTGATTTTATTAGTAAGATTGGGATTTGTTTTATCTATATTTGTGGATTGGAAAACTGAACTTTTGTTTTAATTGTTATGGATTTACTAAATGGAATTATATTTAAACGGTGTATTTTAATAGGCGAAATTGATTGTAATGGATTTAGGAGATCCGAATGATAGCATTTGTTAATTGCTTGGTGTTGTGTTTATTAAAGCACGCGTTTTCTATACTTGTGTACTAGGGGGGAAGTAATTGTTATTACAAGAATCTAAGTCTTCCAGAGTTGTAATTTGTGAAAAGGAGTTTTTGTAACTTTAGTTCACCCTTTGAGATTCTAGGGTAGTGCACATATTGGGTTTCAGTATTGGACATCCGTAGAGATGTGTTACCTTTTGAGGGGTATTGGTTATTATTTTGAGTTTTTAGTCCACTGTCTACCCTTGGCATGTAGTTTGGGTTATGTGTTGTTGATAGGGGAGTGGCTTTTAGGGAGGCCCGGGACACAAATTGGTCCCAGGACAACTCGTGTGGAAGTCTTTATAATCAAGTGGGAATTAAATAATCTATTAGCTTAACACATTTAACAAGATAATTAGGCTCGATCATTGCCTCAAGGGCTTGTATGAGACTTGAGATGAGTCGGGAAGGCCTGGAATGGATAGATCATTATCTTGTCTTTTCAAAAGATATTCGATTCTGCATTGGTTTGCATGTGGGGCGAGAATCGTGAGAGGTTACCAGGATAATGCTAGAGGGGGGCCAGGACCTAGGAAGATCTCCTTTGGACAACCAATGCAACCTTTGTGATGACACTCCTCCTATGACAACAGTCGATTTAATTGTATTGTGTTTATAATTGATTCAGTGATTCTGGAAGCAATGTAACCATTGTACTTGTTACTTGTACTGTGATTATTTTGTATATGGCCTATGTCTAGAGGTAGTAGGATTGCCTTGGTTACCTTTTACTATCTCCTAGCACGGGGGCTGGGCCTATGGGTACCATATGGTTGGGTGGCGTGCACCTTACACTGTTGAGTTTCTCTTCCTATTCGTGATGGCAGGATCTTGTTCGAGGAGCTGGTGTGGTTCTTTGGAGTTGTTCTTCTCTTTCTTCATTGTAACTATGGATCATTATGTATAATTGTAGTACCTGAGTTGTATCGAGGTGAACCTTTATGATGTAATTGTAATAATATTTATGATCTATTCATTATTGAATTTAATGGTGTATTGGATGTTATGTGGTGTTGTATATGTGGAAATATGTTCAATACATTTCTATGTGTTAGATTTATTTTGCAATGGTTTAATTCTTTGTTGTATGTTGTATCTTGAGTTTAATATTCATATGCTATGGTTGGTTTCAATTTTATAAGTAATGGGTTTACATGTAGACATGTTGCGTGACCTAGAGGATGTATGTGGTTAGAGTAGGGTACTTTACTCGTCTTGCTATACTTTTTAAGAAAACAAATTTTTGGGCTTCCGCAGTGTTGCATCATCCTCTGGGTTGCAGGATTGGGTTTTACACTTGGTATTAGAGCCTCTAGAGGTTTAAACAATGGGTACTCTAGGTCAAAGTTGGAACCATTAAGTTTTTGCGTAGGATTTAAGATGTATATCTTGTCTTACACCTTGGTGTTGGGTATGTGAAGGATCATCATGGAAAAAATAGGCCCTTAAGTGGCAAAAAAATAAAAAAAAATAGAGTTAGGCAACTTGACATAAAATTTTGAATAAGTTATCTATATTATTTCAAAAATATGTAAGAATAGAATTTGTAGAAAATTGAATCTAGTTTCTAAACTACTAGGTTTGTTTAAAAAAAAAAAAAAACTATTTGGTTAAAATTTGAAATTTCAATGTAGTAGTACATAAATTTCAGGGAAAAAATAAGAAGTAGCTATTTTTCTGACCACCCTAACCACAATAAAATGATAATATTTTCTTATAAGATTTGAGATATAAGTAGAGGACTGATGTCCTGATGTGATGCATATTTTTTTGTAATTTTTTTCCAAGTAAAATAATTAATCAGTAATTTTTTATTACAACTTTTAAAAAATATAAAAAACTCATATGTCTAACCACCTTAACTTGGTCAAAACTTCATGAAATTTTTTTTTTTTTTAATCCTATAGTATGAAAATCATAAAATGTGAGTCATATTTTGGATTCAAAAAATGTGATACCGTTTGAAAGCTATAGATGTTTTTCAATCAGCCTATCAATCAGGACTTTAGTCAAAATTTGAATAGAAAATGAATAATAATTACTTATTAAATTCAAAGTAAAGCATAATTTATATTGGTGGAAAGCTGAGAATCTCCTTTAAAAACCCTTTTCGTCTCATCAATTTTGGGTAAAACAAAATTCGTCAGCCACATACCAATCATATTGCCACTTTTTGGCCCATCATGATCCTGCATATACCATGTGTTTGTGCAGGATCATTCCACCTAGGAGAGGTTGAGGTCATGGTTGTGGCCATGGAGGAAGACACAGGGGTAGTCAGCAGAACTCAGCTCTACATGTTTCTCATGATTCTAATCATGAGGAGCAATAGGCTTCTCAGAACATTTCAGGAGGCAGTATTTAGGATCCAGATCTACCAAGGATCGAGGGCAAATAGTTGCGTCGGTTATTGGAGGAGATTCTTTCTTGTCTTGGGCCAAGGCAAGAGGTAGATCAAATTGTTGTTAGACAGAGGGATGTACCAGCTCAGTTAGATGTAGTTATAGCTACACACATGAGGGATTTACTTAGGGCTCAACCCCCCATATTTGATGGATCTAGAAACAGTTTAGAGGCAGAGACCTGGCTAATTGATCTGAACAGATGCTTTGCTATGCACCCATATGGTAGCAATACTAGAGCCAAATGTGGAATTATGCACCTAAGAGGATTTTCCTCCACGTGGTGGAGATTGGAGGAGCAAAAGCTTCATATTGATATCGGTACCGTATCTTGGGAGATGTTTCTTGAGAGGTTCCATGCCAGATTCCTCTTAGATCATTGGCGACAATGCTGTGGGGATGAGTTCCATACTCTACGACAGATGACTATGTCAGTGGAGCTGTACGAGCATCGTTTATATGAGCTAAAACAGTATGCAAGCATAGGTGACGACGAGGGCATGTTGGTGCAGCACTTTCTTAGGGGCTTAAATTCCTGAATTAGTGGAGGTGTGCGGGTTTTCAAACCCAAGACCATGGAGGGGGCGTTAGATAAGGCCAGACTTATTAAGGAGAATTTTTTGATTGCCTTAGGTGGTCATGTTGGAGTACAGGTGGGCAACACTTCAGCCGCAGGGAGCTGGACCACCCAGGGCACAATAGACACCAGCACAGAGTGGATAGTACTGGAACTCTCAAGGAAAACGAAAGGATGTTCCACCTAGACATAATGATAGATATCAAATAGGGGGTGATCAGAATTAGAGGTGTGTTAAACGCTTCAGTAATGCACAGCCATCGCAGAGTTCTTGGTCTAACTTTAGGGGTGGTGTTCAGTAGTCCACTACACTTTTTGGTGGTAGGGGCTATGGTAGAGGTACCGGGTGTTTCGCTTGTGGCCAATAGGGTCATATAGCTCGGTAGTGTCCCAATAAGGGAACGTCAGGATATACAAAGAGGCCAGCAACATCAGATTCAACTATAGGGGATGCAGGCAGAGGACACCATGTATTTGCTGCGGTTGATAACCATCAAGCTTACCACAAGAGTATACTGGTGGAGGCTATAAATATGTTGTAGGGTAACCCGGTTACCATATTGTTTGATTCAAGAGCCTTCGACTCATTTATTTCATCATTCATTGTAAACTAAAGATTGGTTATTTCCACACCACTGTAGATCTTCATGTTATACCATTAGGTTCTTATGACATAGTGCTAGGGATGGTTTGACTCAATGCTCATAGGGTCATGATTGATTGTCTACGCAAGTTGATACTATGCACTAATGCATCAGAAAGTGAGGTAGAGTTAGTACGGATCCAGAGGCTTATATCTCTTAGAATGATCTCAACTATGCAGTTGAGAAGGTGTGTTGGATAGGGGTACCAATTATTTGTTGTTACAGTAGATCATTTGGAGATGGGGGATAGAGAGGAGAAGTTGTTCGTAGATAGCCACCCCATACTTCAGTAGTATGTAGATGTTTTTCCATATGATATTCCAGGGATGCCACCTTAGCATGACATAGACTTCAAGGTGGATCATTTACCTAGTTCTGAACCCATTTCATGAGAACCTTACTACATGATGACTCAACAGCTTAAGGAGCTTCACCTACAACTTGAGGATTTTTTGGATATGGGGTTCATTTTCCCTAGTGAATCACCTTGGGGAGCACCAATGATCTTTGTGAAGAAGAAGGATGGATCTCTTCATCTTTGCATAGATTACCGACAGTTAAATAAGGTCACCATCAGGAATCAATACCCTCTACCTAGGATTGATGACTTGTTTGATCAAGTCAAAGGTGCGAAAGTATTTTCTAAGATTGACCTTAAGTCAAGATACCATCAGTTGCAGATTGTAGAGGTTGATATTAATAAGACAATGTTTGGCACATGATACGACCACTATGTGTTCACAATGGTACCGTTTGGGTTGACGAATGCGCCATTGGTATTCATGAGCCTGATGCATAGAGTTTCTTTGTAGGTACCTGGATAGGTTTGTAGTGGTATTCCTCAATGAAATTTTGATTTATTCAAGGAATTTTGAGGAGCATGAAGAACACTTGAGGCAGGTATTCCAGTGTCTGAAGGACAATAAGTTGTATGCCAACTTGTCTAAGTGTGAGTTCTTCAAAACTGAGGCCAAATACCTTGGTCATGTTATATCAGGAGATGGAATTGAAGTGGATCCTGCAAAGATCCAGGCAATCATGGATTGGCCTGTGCCCATGAATGTGGCAAAGATACGTAGCTTTATGGGGCTAGCAGGTTACTACAGGCAGTTTGTTTAGGAATTTTCTAGGGTAGGTCACCCTATTACTTCTCTTTAGAGGAAAGGGATTAAGTTTGATTGGTTAAAGTAGAGAAAGGCTATATTTTAGACATTTAAGGAGAGGTTGACTAGTGCACCGATCCTTGTAGTACTCGATCCTACATGAGACTTTGTTATATGTGTTGATGCCTCTTTAGAGGGGCTAGGAGCGGTATTGATGTAGGATGAACAAGTCATTGTGTACGAGTCGCACAAGCTCAAAGATCATGAGTTGAATTACCCTACGCATGATCTTGAGTTCGTTGCAGTAGTACATGCCTTGAATCGATGAAAACATTTTCTATTGGGCCACCATTTTGAGTTACACAGTGATCATCAGAGTCTATAGTATATCTTTACACAACCTAACCTTAATGCTAAGCAAAGGTGATGGATGGAGTTTCTCTGTGAGTACAACTTTTAGGTGAAGTATATCCAGGGGAAGGAGAATGTAGTGGCTAATGCTCTTAGTCGATAGAGGCAAGAATTGTCTAAGATGACTCTTACAGTAAATTTGAGGAGTCAAATTCTTACCACACTTCCTACAGATAGCTGGAACTAGGAGGTAAGGTCTGAGATTGAGTCAGGCAGAACTTTGGATGGCAGATACTTAGGATATTCTTTGGAGGCAGATGGGTTATTGAGATACATGGGACGTATACTTGTTCCATCTTCAAAAGGGCTTCGTACCTTGATTTTGACACAGGCACATCGGGAACCTTACTCATGTCACCCTGGAGTGAAGAAGATATATGCCGATCTGTGACCACTTTATTTCTGGGTAGGTATGAAGTGGGATATAGCTGATTATGTATCATAGTGTTTGGAGTGTCAGCAAGTTAAGGCTGAACACCAACATCTGATTGGCCTTCTATAGCCTCATTTGGTTCCTGAATGGAAATAGGATATCATTTCATTGGATTTCATTGTTGGTTTACCCAATTCTTCGAGATGACATGATGCGATTATGGTGATGGTAGATAGGTTGGTGAAGGTGGCACACTTCTCACCTATCCATTCCTCCTATAATGCTTCATTAGTTGCTAGAGTGTTCATGAAGGACATTGTGAGGTTGAATGGTATTCCATGTCAAATTATTTCTGATAGGGATCCCGTGTTTAGTTCGGCTCTTTGGACATGATTACATCATGTTATGGGGACATAGTTGAACTTCAATTCAATGTTTCATCCAGAGATAGATGGACACACTTAGAGGGTCAATCAGATCCTCAAAGATATGCTTTGCATGTATGTCATGGACCAACAAAAATGATGTGGAGATTATCTCTATCTTGTAGATTTTTCTTATAAGAACAGGTTTCAGAGTTCTATTGGCATGGCACATTTTTAGGCTTTGTATGGATGGCCATGTCAGACTCCATTGAGTTGGGATAGGTTGGAGGACAAGATTCTATTGGGTCCAGATATGTTACAAGATATGGAGTAGTAGGTGGTTCGGATCAGAGAGCATTTAGTAGCTGCACATGATAGACATAAGAAGTACATGGACGCATACCGTGTGGATCACTAGTTTGTTGTAGGTGACCGAGTTTTCTTGCAAGTGCGACTGAGGAAGATTCCAATCCATTATGGAAAGGGTTCTATGCTCACACCTCATTTTTCAAGCCTTTTGATATTTTAGAGAAGAATGGGCACGTTGCTTACTGCCTTGCTTTACTGCCCAGTCTCTCACACATCCATGATGTGTTCCATGTTTTTGTACTTAGACCTTATCATCCAGAAATTTATCATATCCATGATTGGACTGATTTATAGGTAGAGGATGGGCAGCTAGCTTTGGAGCCTGTGGTCATTACCCAACACAGGAAACTCAACCTTAGGGGTCGAGATATTGAGTAGGTGAGGGTCCAGTGGGATCCTAGAGATGACACTTCTGCTATATGGGAAGATGCTACTAGGATGGGGGAGCTCTACCCTTGTTCGTAGGATTCTAGGAGTAAGCCTAATCCTAGGGGGGAGGATGTGACACCCCTCCGATTTGTTATGTTTTCTTGACAACTTAGATACTTTGTTTGACTTTATTTTATGTTGTTATTCTATCACTAATAGTGGAGCGATGATAGACTATATTGATGTGATGATACATTATTTGCATGGTGATTATGTTAATATGCTTTATGTTTGCATAGATGCTTAGTTGTGATGACATTGCTATATATGCTTATTGTACTTTAATTGATATATAATCTTGTCAGTTGATGTGACATTGTATTGGTGAAGTAAACGATATTGCATCACTCGCTTGCGAGTGCCTTGTGATTTCCGTGATTCTCTCTTCATAGTGTGTATGAATTACTATCTATATACATGTACAACATTTACTTGTTTGCAAGATTGCAGGTACAGGACATTAGCTTCACTTGATTTCACAGGTTTGAGTGTGTCCACTACTCAATAGTAATATTGAGAGATAGTAATGGGCTACCTAGTCATACCTTTACCCTAGTATAGTGTGTCATCAGTTTGAGTTTTGGTCTTAGCCTTATCATTGTTCTTGGTATTTTATTATTATGCAAGTTTAATTTGGTAGATTAAATGTCTATTTGATTTAAATATTTAATTAATTGAATTATTGTTGTGAAGGATTTACAATAAATAAATAATAAATTTAATTTAGTTATGTTGTTGAGTAATTTTTATTATTAAAAATAAATGGTAATTAAATAAATAAGAGTATTTAAATTGGTTGCAATTAGTAAATTGTTTTATTTTATTTAAATGCATGTGGTTGGAAAATATCTGGGTTGTTGAGGGAAAAGATATTTTGATTGGGATAACTGTGAGTTAGAAATTTGTTATCTTATTGTTGTAAATTGATTCTTAGAGAAAAATATTGGGAAAAAGGGAAGAAAGGTGTTTCATGAGAAGAGTTTTTCTTTTGGTTAAAAAAAGTTGCTGAGGAAATTGTGGATCTCTCTGAGGATTTTGTTTTAGGATTTTGCTGTAGAATTCTTAGATGTGGATTGTTGTGTATGGTTGTGTTTTCTAGAAAGAGGCAATAGCACTGGAGGAAGCTTTGGCTACATTGGAAAATTGAAGCTACAGAGAAGCTCGACAACATTTCTTGAGGAAACAGTTCTTCTAGAATAGGTTCCTTTATTATTTTTGTGAATTTTGAATTGAAAAGTTGTTTATATTACTGTAATGCAATTTGGAAAAGGATAGGAAAACATTTTCAATACTGTAGAAGTTCTTGTTTAATTATTTTTAAAAGATTGCCTGAAGGAGGAACCTCTATAGAAAATAATTAAAAATCCTATGTGTAGTTTGTTCATTTGAAATAGATTGATACAAAATAAATTATAAATCTCTGTAGAAAATCAATATTTTGTTTGGTTTCCCTATTCCCTTTCATTGTTGGGAAGATAAAATCTTTGAGTTTCCCTGTAGAAAACTTCTTCTGTGCGATTTTTTTGCTCAATTTGAATCAATGTTGAATTTATTTTTATATAAATATATATATATATATACATATATATATTCAAATATATATCTATACATACATACATATATATATATTATATATATCTAAATGAGTTTAATTTATTTTAAAACACTATGAAATTTTATTGGGAAGCGAATTAAAAAAAATCATCCTACTGTGGAATTCTGTAGCAGTAATTTTTTTTTAAAAAAATTGATGATAATGTTTTGGGCCAAGGGTTGGAACCCCCATCCGCACCCACACTAGGGGTGCACTGCTATGTGTAGCACTCCCCACATCCGTGTGGGGTAAGCATTGCCCATAGGCAGTGAACCCCTATGTGTTAATGGCGCAGCTAGGGCCGCGTCCCTGTGCACGCGGGTATTTGTGTTTTATTTTATATATTGCATTTGGGTTCAAATATATTTATATTTATATATTATATATATATTATATATGATATATAAATATTATATATAATATGTATATAAATTATATATAATATATGTATATAATTTTATGTATATTAAATAATATATTTATTATGTATATGTATAATTGTATATATTATATATATATAATTATATATATATATATTTAAATATATTTATTTAAATTGTTATTTTTAAGTTAGTAAATGTTTTTTTTTAAAGAAATATTAAAGGGGTAAGTGCATGCAAGCACCAATTGTTATTTTATAATTAAGTGATTTTATTAGTAAGATTGGGATTTGTTTTATCTATATTTGTGGATTTGGAAACTGAACTTTTGTTTTAATTGTTATGAATTTACTAAATGTAATTATATTTAAATGGTGCATTTTAATAGGTGAAATTGATTGTAATGGATTTAGGAGATCCGAATGATAGCATTTGTTAATTGCTTGGTGTTGTGTTTATTAAAGCACATGTTTTCTATAATTGTGTAGTGGGGGGAAAGTAATTGTTATTACGAGAATCTAAGTCTTCCAAAGTTGTAATTTGTGAAAAGGGTTTTGGGTGCTGTCATAATAGTGGTTTACAATTCCTGAGAGGAACGAATTTTAGCTGAAATCACATATTTTTAGAAAATAAAATGATTTAAGCCTTAAAAAGTTTGATTTTAAGGATTCCAATTGAAGAGGGTTTGATCAAATCACCTTAGATCAAACCCCCTTGGATAGAACCTTGCTAGTTTTAAACCATACCTATAAATGCATCTCCTTTACACCTATCAAAATGCTGATAAAAATCACTTTTGATTTAGATTTTGGGGGATCAAATGAATTCATTTAAAATTTATTTCAAATGATTATGGTATTCCTCATAACAAGCTATCCAATGAATATAGTTTTAATATGTTTTGGTTTTGTTATATATTTATTTTTAAGTTTTATTAAACATGGGTTTTTCATCGAAAATGAATTTCTTTGTTCTTCACATGTGGAAAAATAGAAGATTATTAAATTTTTTTGAAAATATGAGTACACCAGATGTAGAAGTCCTTGATCCAACAAAATAAAAATAAAAAAATTTGACATATACAAAAAGTTACGGTATACTGAGTCACATTGTGTTTGAATTGTAATTGTTTGACTTTGAAACTTGATTAAGGAAAAATATTTAATAAAAAACTATCTAACCAAGTGGAAGCACTAGATATCAGAGTTACAAATCTAAATTTGAAAGAATTAGAATTTTATCCTTCATGGAAAAAAAGTTATGCGTTATACGGTGTGCGTCACTTTTTAAAAATGTTGTTTTCTGAAAAAAATCAATTTTGTGGGAGATGGAAAAAGAAGTGCAATTTGATTCCAAAATTTTTGAAAAAAATATTTTTAGAATCTACAGACAAAATTTGATGAGACTCTAGTTTGCACCATCTTCAAATTCCTCACAGTTTAGCCGCTATAGGTGCCCGAATGTGAACATTTAGTTAAAAATAATAATTTTAGTGTCCAGTTTGGCCAAAAATTGTAAACCACTATTATGGGATCACCCTTTAATGTAACTTTAGTTTTGAGGAGGCACAACCCGATACACATAAAATAACCCACAAACAAGCAAATAATTTTATTATTCATAAAATGGAGCTTCTTCGATGCAAAGGATCTCAAATGCCCAAGTTCTACAACACATGCAAGTTACAGACAACTATAGAATAACCCTTTCGCAATATGCGAACTTGTCCCCAAAAGTTACCCAAAAATTAGAAACCCGCCCATAAATAGAGCTCCTCTTTAGTTTGGAGCCAAAAAAACATTCAAATTTGACTTTAGATGTTTTGGCGCTGAAAAATTACAACTTGAAGTTCAAATTTCAAAAGAACATTTGCAATTGTATCTTCTAGAAAGTGCGCCAACTTCCCGGGGCCATAACTTCTGATCCGGGACTCCGATTCGTGAATCATTTGAACCATTGGAAAGGTCACAAAGTCAACAATGCGCTCAAAAATTGCTACACTAATTTAAACAAGTTTTAGGGCCGATCTGGGAACTCTAAGTGCCTCAAATCTAACTAGGAAGATTTTTAGGTGCAAATCTAGGAAACTAAAACTGTAATATCTCTCCATCGAGGAACAAAAAATAAAAACCGTAAATTGGGAATTTCATTATGATGAAAAGGGTATCCAAAAATGTAAAAACATCTAAAAACTAAGAAACTTGAAATTTAACTATTTTTTGGTGATGCAAGATTGCCCTTACACCACTGGATGCTTATGTATCAGACACCCAGGGTAATTTGAGAAGTGACCCCATCACATCTCAGATGGTGGAGGAAAACCCAAATGGTCAACCTCTACCTTAAGCAACTAGGATGAATCTTCAACAAGCCTTCCTTTCCATTTCACCAAATATTCTTCATACTGCCTATTTCTAGTACTCCTTCCCACACGACTATCCAAGATTGCTTCAATCTCCTCCCTTTCTGAAGTAGGTGTTGGAATGCCATGCTGCCCTATTGCTAGTGCTTCCTCCATTCCTCCTTCATGATACTCTGTCAAATTTGAAATGTTGAACACAGGGGAAATGTTGATTCCATCAGGCAACTCTACCTCATATGCATTCCCTGAATCATGCTTCTTCAAAATCTTACAGGGATCGAATTTCATCATCTTCAATTTGTTATGGGTTCCCAAAGGAAACCTTTCTTTCCTCAAGTGGACCATCACTTCATCACCAATCTGAAACTCCTTATACCTCCTCTTTTGATCTGCCTTAGCCTTATACTACATAATCATCTTGTTAATATGTTCTCTTACCTTCTCATGTATATCCTTGATGTGTTCTACACAATCTTTGGCTTCAACACTTATTTTCTTCTCTTGGTCCATCTTCCTCAATTCTAGAGTTGTTCTAGGGCTACCTGCATACACAATCTGGAACGGTGATCTACCAGTGCTTCTATTGATAGAATTGTTGTAAGAAAATTATGCCTAGGGTAAGATCAAGTCCCATCCCTTGGGTTTATCTCCTACCAAAAATTTCAGTAGGTTACCCAGACTCCTGTTAACAACCTCTATCTTCCCATCTATTTGTGGATGGTGTGCAAAACTGAATTTCAACTTTGTCTTCAGCTTCTTCCACAAGGTCCTCCAAAAGTACCCCACAACTTTGGTGTCATGATCTAAAACAATACTCATTGGCAGACCATGTAGCCTCACCACCTCTTTGAAGAACAAGTCAGCAATGTGGACTACATCATGGGTCTTCTGACATGGAATGAAATGTGCCATCTTCGAAAACCTATCAACCACCACAAAGACTGAATCATTCCCTCATTGTGTCCTTGGCAAACCAAGAAAAAATTCCATACTTATATCCTCCCACGTCCTCTTTGGTATAGGTAAGGGCTGATATAAGCCTATATTCTAACTCACTCCTTTAGCCATCTGACATACCCTGTAGCTTTTTACAAACTTCTTCACATCCTGTGCCAATTAAGGCCAATAATAATGCTCACTGATAATGGCAATGGTCTTATCTTGACCAAAATGTCCTGCCATTCCTCCACTATGCTTCTCCTTTATCAGGTTCTCCCTCATGGAACTCCTAGGGACACACAATTGACTTCCCCTAAATAACATGCCATCCTAAATTATGAAATCCAGCCACCTTGTCCTGTCCACTGTAACAGGTTCCTTGCAAGCTTTCCAAACCTCTGCAAAATTAGGATCTTTTGCATATAGTGTCTTGAGTTCATTTAACCCAACCACTTCAATCTGCATCTTTATCATCAATGTATGCCTCCTACTTAAGGAATCTGCAACCCTATTTGACTTCCCACTCCTATGTGTCAAAACAAAGGTATAACTCTGCAAAAACTCTACCCATTTCATATGCCTCTGATTTAATTTCTCTGACTATTTAGGTACTGCAAGGCCTGATGATCAGTATATAGAACAAATTCCTTTGGCAATAAATAATGTCTCCATTTCTTTAATGCTTGAACTATTGCATAAAATTCCTGATCATATACATAATACTTTCTCTTGGCATCATTTAACTTTTCTTTGAAATAGGAAATGGGAAGCACCTTATTGGCTCAACCGCTCCAATGGCACAACCACTAGCATCACAATCCACCTAAAACACCTTGTTGGAAATCTAGGAGGGCTAGAATAGGTTGCTCATGTCTGCTTCAACATTTCAAAACTTTTTGCTGCTCCGGTGCTCCACTTGAATTCTTTTCTATCCCCTCTCATTGTTTCAGTTAGGGGTCCACAAATACTACTAAAGTTTCTAATGAACTTTCTATAAAAACTAGCCAAACCATGGAAAGATCTCACCTCGGTAGCAGTTCTTGGGGTAGGCCATTCTAGAATAGCCTTCACCTTCTCTGGGTCCATCTTGAGACATTCTATTGAGACAACAAACCCCAAGTACACCAACTCCCTCTTCACAAAACTACACTTCTTCAGATTAATCAACAATTTCTCTTCTCTTAACTTCTCAAAGGCTCTTCAAATATGCATCGATGCTCATCCAACGTCTTATTGAAAATCAAAATATCATCTAAATACATAATAAAAAAACTTCCTAGAAATTCTTTTAGTACCTCGTTCATGAGCTGCATGAATGTGCTTGGTGCATTGGTTAGCCCAAAGGCATGACTAACCACTTGTACAGGCCCTCTTTCTTCTTGAAGGTAGTCTTCCATTCATCTCCCTCTCAAATCCAGATCTGGTGATATCCACTCTTCAGATCAATCTTTGTGAAGTACTGAGCTCCACTCAAACAGTCCATCAGGTCATCCATCCTTGGCAGGGGAAATCTATACTTGATTGTTATCTTGTTTATGGCTCAGGAATCTGTACACATCCTCCACTCCCTATCCTTCTTTGGTGCTAGTACTGTAGGTACTACACATGGACTCAGACTCTCCTATATCAAACCCTTTCTCAACAACTCTTGAACTTGTCTATTCAACTCCTCATTTTCTGCTGGAGTCATTCTATGAGCTGCCTTATTTAGCAAACTGGCTCCAGGAATCAAGTCAATCTGATGACTAATCTTCGTTATTGGTGGTAAACCTAAAGTACATTATCAGAAACAATATCCTGAAACTCATCCAACATCCCAAAAACTTCTTCTGAAACCTTCTCAATATCCTCCTTACTCACTCTAGGAATCAATGCATAACACACACATTCATGCTTCATACCTTCTAAAAAATTTCTTCCATCTACATAACAAATTATAGAACTACTGCATACCTTTTCTTCGGTCTCCTTCAGGGGTTTCAACTTGTGACGAACCCCATCCTTTGTCAAGGAATAAGTGTTTGCATGGCCATCATGTATAGCTCACCTATCGAACTGCCACGGCCTCCCCAACAACATGTGACATGCATCCATGGGGATGACATCATAGAGTACCTCATCATGGTAGCTCCCGATCTTGAACTTTACTAGGCACTGCTCATTGACCAAAACTTTGTGGTCTTTCTACAACTAGGCAATTCAATACAAATGCAGGTGCCTTTCCCTCTTCAACTTCAACTTTGTGTCCATCTCCTCTAACACTAGATTATCGGTGCTCCCACCGTCAATAATGACATCACAACATTTTCCTTCACACTTGCACCTTGTGTGAAAAAAATTCTTCCTCTGATTCGGTTCCTTTTCCTTAGTCACCAAGGCTCTCCTAATCACTAGGGCTTCTCCCCTTTCAGCATCATCTGAATGTTCAGATTGGGCCTCCTCATCTGCATGCGCAACCCTTCCATGACCTTCTGGCCTTTTGTCTGCCCTTCCTTGGTGTTGTGGACATTCATAGGCTCAATGCCCTTCTTCACCACACTAGAAACACATTCCTCTGAAACCACCTCTTCCAGATCCTTGTCCATATCTCCCTCATCCTCTACCTCTTTGATCACCACTGTTTTGATCTCGAGGGCGGTAGAAGTTTTCATTTCTTTGGCTTTGGCTGGTAACCACATCTTCACTTTTCTTTTCATCATCATTTCGGCTTCCTGAAGGTCTTCCACTGCCCCTTCTGTTTTGACCTCCTCGTCCTTTTTGCTTGCCATCAAATCTTTTGTCTAGCTTCTCTTCCATCTTCAGAGCAAACTGATACACATCCTCAATGGTCGTCATTCTGACTAGGCTTAACTCCTCTTGCATGCTTGGTCGTAACCCATTAAGATATCGAGCTACCTTCTCCTTATTAGCCTCTGTGTGACCCGTTTTGATGATTATCTTGTGAAAATATTCAATATATTCTTTCACAGATCTACTTCCTTGCTTCAACCCTTGCAATTTTTTTAATAGATCTAACTCGTAGTCCACTGGTATGAACTGCTTCTTCAGTTTCTCTACCATGAAATCCCATCTGGTGATCTTGACTTTTCCTCTTCGATTTCTTTCCAACTGGACCTATTTCCACCAAATACTGGCATGGCCCTTCAGCTTCATTTTCACAAACTTAAACCCATCTAGGTCCTCTATTTCCTCATACTCAAAATATTTTTTTAGCTCGTTGATCCAATCGATCAACTCTTCCGGGTTCAGACTTCTAGAATAACTGGGGACTTCTGCTCTAGGTCTTTTCCCAATCTTTGAAATGGACCTTATTAGCCACATTTGGTCTTGATCAATTGCTTCTTCTTCCTCTTCTACATTTGAACCTTCTTCCTCTCCTTCATCCTCACTTTCCTCCCTTGGGTTTAACCCTCTTCTCAACTGCTCTTGTAACGCGTCAATCTGTCTCTAGAGGGCTGCCAGTGCATCTCTTCCACTAGCATTTCTACCACCTTGACCACCTCTAGCACCACCATTCCTACAAGGCATCACTCTTGGAGGCATCTTTCTTGACCTCGACCCACAACCATGGTCTTGGTGCGAACTTCCTCACGATCAGCGATTTGTCCACACACTCAAGAAAACCCGCTCTGATACCACTTGATGAGGGCACAACCCGAGACACAGAAAATAACCCACAAATAAGAGAATAATTTTATTATTCAGAAAATGGAGCTTCTTAGATGCAGAGGATCTCAAATCCCCAAGTTCTACAACACATGCAAGTTACAGACAGCTACAAAATAACCCTTTCACAATATGTGAACTTGTCCTCAAAAGTTACCCAAAAATTAGAAACCTGCCCATAAATAGAGCTCCTATTTAGTTTGGAGCCAAAACAACATTCAAATTTTAGTTTAGGTGGTTTGGCGCCGAAAAATTACAACTTGAAGTTCAAATTTCAAAAGAACATTTGCAATTGTATCTTCTAGAAAGTGCACCAACTTCCCGGGGCCATAACTTCTGATCCGGGACTCTGATTCGCGAACCATTTGAACCATTGGAAAGGTCACAAAGTCAACAACGCGCTCAAAATCTGCTACACCAATTTTGGAAAGTTTCAGGGCCAATCTGGGAACTCTAAGTGCCTCAAATCTAACTCAAAAGATTTTCAAGTGCAAATATGGGAAACTAAAACTGCAATATCTTTCCATCCTGGAATAGAAAATAAAAACCGTAAATTGAAAATTTCATTATGTTGAAAAGGGTATCCAAAAATGTAAAAACATCTAAAAAATAAGAAACATGAAATTTAACTATTTTTGGGTGATGCAAGATTGCCCTTACACCACTGGATGCTCCTGCATCAAGTTCACCCTTTGAGATTCTTGGGTAGTGCACATACTGGGTTTCAGTATTGGACATCTATAGAGATGTGTTACCTTTTGAGGTGTATTGACTGTTATTGTCAGTTTTTAGTGCACTCTCTACCCTTGGCATGTACTTTGAGTTATGTGTTGTCGATAGGGGAGTGGCTCTCAGCGAGGGCCAAGACACAAAGTGGTCCCAAGACAACTCATGTGGAAGTCAGTATAATCAACTAGGAATTAAATAATCTATTAGCTTAACAAATTTAACAAGATAATTAGCTTCACTCATTGGCTCAAGGGCTTGTATGAGACTTGAGATGAGCCGGGAAGGCCTAGAATGGCTAGATCGTTATCTTGTCTTTTTGAAAGATAACTAATTCTGTACTGGTGTGCATGTGGGGCAGAAATCGTGAGAGGTTACCAAGATAACCGTAGAGGGGGGTCGGGACATAGGAATATCTCCTTTGGACAACTAATGCAACCTTTGTGATGACACTCCTATGACAACAGTCGGTTTAATTGTATTGTGTTTATAATTGATTCAATTATTCTGGAAGGAATGTGAACATTGTCCTTGTTACTTGTACTATGATTATTTTGTATATGGCCTATTTCTAGAGGTAGTAGGATTTCCTTGGTTACCTTTTACTATCTCCTAGCATGGGGGCTAGGCCTATGGGTACCATATGGCTGGGTGGCATGCACCTTACACTATTGAGTTTCTCTTCCTATTCATGCTGGAGGGATCATCTTGTTCAAGGAGCTCGTGTGGTTCTTTGGAGTTGTTCTTCTCTTTCTTCATTATATCTATGGATCATTATGTATATTTGTAGTACCTCATTTGTATCGAGGTGAACCTTTATGATGTAATTGTAATAATATTTATGATATATTCATTATTATATTTAATGGTGTATTGGATGTTATGTGGTGTTGCATTTGTGGAAATAAGTTCAATAAATTTCTATGTGGTAGATTTATCTTGCAATGGTTTAATGCTTTGTTGTATGTTGTATCTTGAGTTTAATATTCATATGCTATGGTTGTTTTAAATTTTATAAGTAATGGGTTTACATGTAGATGTTTTGTGTGGCATAAAGGATGTATGTGGTTAGAGTAGGATACTTTACTCATCTTGTTATACTTTTTATGAAAAAAATTTGTTGGGCTTCCACAGTGTTGCATCATCCTCTAGGTTGCGGGATAGGGTTTTACATAAGTCGTTTTGCATGGGTATTGCAGTGTGGGAAAGTATAGTCTGAAATGTGCCATAAAATATATTGATTGAGTTGCATTGTCGAAAGAGCCATTGTGGTGTTGTTTTTCTTCAATATATATATGTGTATATGTATCTATCTATGTTTTAAAGGATTGCTTATCACACATAGTTGACATTGTATGTAAATATATACATATATATGTATATATATATGTATGTATGCATGTATATGTATATATATACATACATATATATATATGTCTGTATGTATATCTACATATATATATTTATATACACACATATATATATGCAATATAGATATATATACATTTGTATATGCATATATTTGTATATGTATATCTATATGTATGTATGTTTAACTAATCTATGTTCTTTTACAATCTCCCTATTTGTCTATAATACTGAGTGCCACATAATGCAACTTGAATTTAGATTTGACAAGACAACTATTACATAGATTGCTTGTCTTGTATGAATATGTTTCATAATACTCTTTTTCCCTCATCTGTTTGCAGCTCCTTGTAACAAATTATTCTATTGTTCTTGTAAAAAGGATTGTTTTCAATTTTTTAAATTGTGAAATTTTGGGGTTTTTGATCATGTGTCATTTTCCTGTGCTTCTTAAGTGTTGTGTTATGATTTGGAATCTTTCCCTAAAAAAAATTTATATGTGGACATGTATGCATGTGAAATTAGTTACAAACAACATTCAAAGTGAAGAATGCAGTTCAAATGAAGACCCCATTGCAAATGAAGAAATTGTTGTTACACTTTATTGACATATTGATAGAACTTAAGACATGCTTGAATATACTCCAAATTGAAAGTCTATTAGTATCTAAATAAGGTGTAACAACAATTTCTTCGCTAGGACTGGGTTCTTCATTTGAATTGGGCTTGACAAAAGAAATGTGACCAACACCTAAGGCAGAAATATATATGCATATTTATAGACCAAGACCATTGTGGCTCCTTTCACAATGCAACAACAATAGACAAATAGAGAAATTGTAAATGAGCTATTGCATGAAAAATCCTATTCATAGTTGGGATGGCAAAAATATCGGCAGAAACTTCAAACAAATAAATTGAATAGGTAAAAGAGATATTGGAAAGAATAAGACTTAACAACCACCAAAATAATTTTATCTCCAATATTTTTTATGCTTTCACACTAACCCTATGCATATAAATATATATGAAATCACTCCTATGTTAATGGGTGCAACGACAAAGATGTACAAAGATAACTAAAATAATAAACACCATATATATTTGTTCTTACATAGGTACATGTGTACACAAATTCTTACTTTGTGTTTTGGATTTTAATGCCATATATTTTTTCTTCAATAGATTTATTCATTTATTCTAAGAATCCAAAAAATATGTATTGTGTTATCGCACTCTTCTCTTCGTTAGGTTTGTTTATTTGTTTCTCATAAAAAATGGTCTAACTGAGTCTTCAATTGCACTATGAAGTAATTCATTAAAAAATGAAATTTTATTTTGAACTTCATGACAAGAGGAATGAGCTTGATGCACAAAGGCTTTATGAAACAATTGATGTGATTAAGGATTAGGGTGTCAAGAGTGTGAAATGTTTCATGAAGCCTCTGTGCATCAAGCTCATGCCATGTAATTGACTAATATGAAACTATTTTTCCCTAGTGAGCATGTTGTTTTTGGAGATAGAAATTTGGTCAATTGTAATCATGGGTTATGTAGTTCATTAGTCAAATATTTGTAGATTTAATTTCAATTTCTTCAATGGTAATGGGTATAATGCCAAAGATGCATATATATATAACTAGAAACAATAAGCACATGACAAAAAGTGTATGTGAATATGTATATGTATATGTATATTTATATGTACCGAAATTTTTATAAGTTAGTAACATGTTTTTGACATCCTAGTGTATTAAACTATGCATGCACATAGTGTAGAAACATTCTAAAAAAGATGTGTTGCATTTGAATAAGTTTAAAATTCTACATCTATGTTTCATTTTCCATTTTCCATGCCTATATACCCTAAGTTTCCCTATTTGTCCTTGATGCTTTGCTTGCACATATTCTTATGTGTTCTTCCCACCTTTTCAATTGGTTTTATGTGGTTCATATAGCTAGGAAATGTTCACCTCTAGAATTCTATTTTGACCATTTCATTGTTTTGCTCTTCCTGTATACTACGTTCAAAAATATTTGTCCTTGTCTACATTGTATTTTTTCCTAATATATGATACAAGTCCATGAAATTTCTACCACATTTCTGGACCATCCTATTGTTGTTGTGCACTAGGGTGGGGGGAGGTAAACACAATATTCAATAAATTTCCATTTGAGGATGTATATTGTTTTGGTTGTATTGTGAAAATGACCCACTGTGAGGTTGGTTTGATAACAAATTATTAAAAAATGGTACCATGCACCTTTGTTAGATAACAAATTGGAGCATGCTACCAGTGTTCTACTCCACAACATACACCATTTGGCCTCCTATTGTTGTTTTAAGTTGTGTTGCAATGTATTTTCCTCATTCCATACACATCTAACAAGCGAGAAACATTTTGATAGATTCAAATAAAATGTTGCTTTGCAGTAATATTATGTTGGGCTCAATGCAAGCATAGATGGACAAGGACATATGAAGCCCATTTGTGGGATAATGTCTACCTAGAAGATGACTATCGCTGTAAGCATAAACAAGGTTTGTTTTATAAAATTGTATTTTACTAAGTTATACATTCAACTCTTTTCTTCCTGCATGGCTAGATAGGCTCCAATACATGCCAAAATCAGGTGTGTTTATAAAGTTATGTGTGTGCAATTTATGCTTTGAAGTAGAACCTTTCATAGTCATTTGATGTTTTCCTTTTAATGATATTTGGCTATTTCATCCATGGAATTGATTCTATTTTCAAACAAGACCTTCCATATCTTCTTCTTTCCCTATACTTATCAACATTATAGATAAGTCCCATCTTTGAATAGTTTGTTATGGGGAACTAAAAATAATAATATCATGAAGAACAATTTCTTATTAAAAACTTCAAATAGATGAGAAAAAAAAATCATAAAACATATTGATAAAAGACATATAACATTTTCCATCCAAACAAAATAACACATACACAGAGAAAAATAAATTGAAAGCAGTCCAAAGGTACAGGTGAATTTCATGTATTGGTTCTGTTTTCAAACAAGGCCTCCCATATATTATTCTTTCCCTATACTTATGAACATTATAGACAAGTCCCATCTTGCCCAATTGTTTATTTGCATTCTCTTTTCCTTAAAGTTATTGTAGCAAAAAAAGCACTGCAAAAAAGGAAATCATCTATGAGAACATAGATTTTTTTTGCAACTTCGTCATTGTGCTTGATATATGATATACATGCATGCATGAATCCTTATATGCAATAGAGTAGAATAAAAAAAGTCTATTCTACACATTAAATTTTTCCATGACTCTACACTTATCTTTTCAGCTTATGGTGAACATTAGCTATAGGTGGCTCTTTATCAACATATCCATCTTTTTAAACTTGTTACATGAAAAAAAATAGTGCAATATAAGAAACCATATATAGAAACAACAAAATTTCCCCTACTTCACCATTGTGTGATATATGATATGGATCCACTAAATTTTTGATGGAACTTGCATGCTTTTCTTGCTCGGGGGTTTGGCCAGATATGTATATATTAATTATTCTTTGCTAATGAGCATGCTACTTTTGCAGGTGGAAATCTACATAATTGTAGTCATGGGATATGCACTTCATTGGATAAATATTTGCGAAGTATATATTTCACTTAAAATCATGGGGATGAAATTTTTTTTTAGCTATTTTGGCCTGCAGAGGGTGCATGGAAATGTTAGAAAACTTGTGGCATTTGTGATGACTTTAAAATTGAGGGAATTTTCCAAGAAATCATAAGTTATGCTATTTTCCATGGATTTTATAACATTTTCTGCTACATGTTCTGCAGCCCAGGAGTGCTTTGTGCATACATCAGATTTCCCACATGGTCATCATGTCGATTACAAGTTGCGTATATATTCCTATTTTAGGTAGCTCTTTATCAACATATCCATCTTTTTAAAGTTGTTACATGGAAAAAAATAGTGCAATATAAGATATCATATATGGAAACAACAAGATTTTTTTTGTTTTCCCATTGTGTGATATATGACATGGCTCCATTGAATTTTTGATGGGCCTTGCATACTTTTTTTGCTCGAGGGTTTGACTAGAGCCCACGAGGCTTCATGATGTCAATATGGCAGGGAGGAGAGCGAGCACGAGTTTTTTGGTTTTCCCTATCACTGGCATACATTGGCTCCTACATATCAACAATATATTATATTCTGCTGAATACATTTCTCCATGCTTATAGAGCTATCTTTTCAGCTTGCTAATTGAACTATTTAAACCTTGTTCTTTATGATGATACCTATTTTCTTTAGGTTATGAAAACAATTATATGATGCTATTCTAAATGGTTTTATGTAAAGAAAACATTTTCCATCTCTTTAAACTTATACACAGCTAACAAAATTTGAAACATATTGATACAAGATTCAAGCTATGTCATTTGGTGGTAAATATTGAAGACAAATATATAATTGTATAAGAGGTATTAGAATAAGACTAATTTGCTACTAAATATTATAGAAAAAAAACAACATTAAATACAACTTTAAAATATGGATTATAGGAGAGAAAAACTACAATTATGAACAATTTGTTACAGGGAATTGAAAAGAACAATATCATGAAGAAAAGTTTATTATTATGACGAACTTGAAATAGACGAGGAAAAAAGAATATCATTAAACATATTGATAGAAGACATATAACATGTTCCATCCAAACCAAATAACACATACATAGAGTAAAACAAATTGAAAGCAATGAAAAGGTACAGGCAAATGTCATGTTTGTACTTTATACCAATCTACAAAATTCTAGATTTTTGAAAGTTAAAAACAATAGTTCTTTAACAACTTCTCATTTTTGTCTACAATATTCAGTGGCAAATAATGTAGCTTTAATTTTGAATTGGCAAGCTAATTGTTACATAGATTGATTGTGTTATATCAATATCCACTTGCTCATAACAAACTATTCATTATTGTAGTTCACCTCTTCTATTCTCCATGTTTTTAAGTTTTATTTATTGTGTGTTGGATTTTTAATGTTCACAATGGGATGCTAAGGCTTCTATTTTACAAATATGAACTTAATTTATTTCTATGTTTGCATATATATATATTCATACATTCATTGAGCTTGTCCTACTCTTTGTATGGTATACCTACATCTTGTTTATGTGATCTCTTCTATTGCAGATGCATTACATATTATTTGATATAAACTATACAACTATTTATATTTCCTAATTTAGATATTGTCTACCAATTACACATGTTCACCACACTAAACTTCAAATTTTCCTTGTGACTAACCATATCTTATTGAAACCATTTTAGATTGCAAACATTTTGAACTATAATTGAACATCTCCACAATACTAAATAGCTTTGTGATCACATGTTTGGCATGGTGTACAAGTTGTAACTACATTCTATTTATATACAAGGTATGGTTATAATATTTCCTTTATTCCATCTCTTATTTCATGACTACGTGTCAAATTCTTTGTCATAAATGGTACAACTCTATATATTTTTAAAAATGTATAACACTGATTTCAACTAAATAAAATTCTTAGGTCAATGCTATGAGATTTCCACAATCTATAATGCTTAATACTTGTTATTTCTACATATTTGATTTTTTTTTTTGTTTTTGGATGAAAAAACTCAAACACAATCAAACATCCAAAAACAACAAACTTAGGTGCCCATTTACTTTGGCTTCACCATTGATCATAGTGGTGGGTAGTGTATATTCTTGCTCAGGGGTTTGGTGATAGGAAAAAATATATATCCATATATATAGACCAAGACCATTGTGGATCATTTCACAATGCCACAACAATCCAGAGTATATACACATGTATCTCTAAAATTACCTCATATGTTTCAAGCTTCTTGGAGAAAATTACTAAAGCTTGCTTATGATAGCTACAAAGCTTCCTACCTGCATCCACTGGTAGTGGTGCTGCTAGTTACGTTGATACATAGAAGTAGAAGGCAAGTGTTTTCCTATGTGAGAAATTTTGATTACACAAGTCAACAATTACATAAATTGCTTGTCTTGTATCAATATGTTTCATGTGGGTTTCAATCATCTGTCATTTATCCCTAGTTCTTAAAGTGTTTTCCTAATAGTTCTTTAACAATTTATTTATTTCATGAAACATATTGATAGAAGACAAGAAATCTATGTAATAGTTGGGTTGTCAATTTAAAATTTAAGCTACATTATTTGGCACTAAATATTATAGACAAATAGGGAAGTTCTGTAAAAGAGTTTTTTGTGTATTTAATATCCCTTTTTTTTTGCTTGGCATCACAGCGGTGCTGGTTTGATAGTAGACTATTGTAAAAATCATTCGCTCCACCTATGTTTTATAATAGATTTGAGGGTTTTAAAACTGTTGTGCTCTAGAATCTGAGTTGTATATATATATGTGTGTGTGTATGTATATGTATATGTATATGTATATGTATATGTATAAATATATATATTAATACATATATATATATGTATATGTATATATATATTAATATATATGTATATGTATAGATTTATACATATATGTGTGTGTGTGTGTACATGCTCCAATTCCCCATACCAAAACTATTCATTATTGTAGTTTTCTTGTTCTATTCTCAATATTTTAAAGTTCTCTTTAATGTGGGTTTTGAAACATCTCTCATTTTCCTTTGATTGTTAAGTGTTTTTCTAACAGGTCAGTGAAATGCATGTATAGATTTGAGTTTGCAGCTTATTCCTGCTTACCATAAATTCTATCACTGTCTAGACAAGGTGCAACAACGAATTCTATGTAATAGTTGGCTTGTCAATTCAAAATTGAACCTACATTATTTGCCACTAAATATTGTAGAAAAAATAGGGAAACTATAAAAAAACTATTGGGTAATATGTGTAGGATCATGATGGGCCAAAAAGTGGCAATATGATGGGTATGTGGCTGACGACTTTTTTTTTATGCAAAATTGATGAAATGAAAAAGAGTTTTTAAAGGATATTCTCAACTTTCCATCAATATAAATTATTCTTTACTTTGAATTTAATAGTTAAATATTATTCATTTTCTATTTGAATTATGACTAAAGTCCTGATTGATAGGTTGATTAAAAAACATCTATAACTTTCAAATGGTATCACATTTTTTGAATCCAAAACATGCATCACATTCTATGCTTTGCATCATATAGGATTAAAACAAGAAAGATTGAATTTCATAAAGTTTTGACCAAGTTAAGGTGGTCAAACATACGAGAGTTTTATATTTTTAAAAGTTGTAATAAAAAAATCATAATTAATTATTTATTTGGAAAAAAATTACAAAAAAATATGCATCACATTGGGACATGTGTCCTCTACTTATATCTAAAATCTTATAAAAAAATGTTATCATTTTATTGTGGTTAGGGTGGTCAGATAGACACCTACTTATTTTTTTCCTAAAATGTAAGTACTACTTCATTGAAATTTCAAATTTTCACCAAATAATTTTATTTTTTTTAAACAAACCCAGTATTTTAGAAACTGCATTCAATTTGCTAAAAATTATGTTCTTACATATTTTTGAGATAATATAGATAACTTATTCAAATTTTTATGTCAAGTTGCCTAACTCTAATTTTTCTGAATTTTTTGCCACTTAAGGGCTTATTTTTTCCATGATGATCCTATACATACCCTATTAGGGAAAAAACTTAAGAATCACAAGCAGCACTGGAGATGTCTCGAGCGGCAGTGACGTGACCGACATTTTTTTCTCTGGCATTGCGAAGCATTCTAATTATGTGGGTTGGCACTGGTGGAGTTAGTGTCCTTGATACACAGAGGCTAAATGGTAAGTGTTTGCTCAGATGAGGGTTAATGCATTCTACTGTTGTTGTACAATGGGGTCAGAAAAAGTAAATGCAGGTAGATGAAGTAAATCTAATATTGAATGTTGTTGGGTAAGTGTACTTTGATTAAGTTGCATTGTCGAAACAACCATTGTGGTGGTGGTTACATATGTATACATGTATACATACATACATACATACACACATACGCACATGGGTATGTGCATGATCATCATGGAAAAAAAGTCCCTTAAGTGGCAAGAAATTCAGAAAAATCAGAGTTAGGCAACTTGACGTAAAAAATTGAATAAGTTATCTATATTATTTAAAAAATACATGTAAGAATAGAATTCGTAGCAAATTGAATATAGTTTCTAAACTACTAGGTTTATTTTTATTTATAAAATTATATTTGGTGAAAATTTGAAATTTCAATGCAGTAGGACTTAAATTTCAGGGAAAAAATAAGAAGTAGGTGTTTGTCTGACCACCTTAACCAGAATAAAATGATAATTATTTTTTATAATATTTTAGATATAAGTAGAGGACTCATATCCCAATGCGATGCATTATTTTTTGTATTGTTTTTCAAAGTAAATAATTAATTATGATTTTTTTATTACAACTTTTAAAAAATATAAAAACTCATATGTTTGACCACCTTAACTTGGTCAAAACTTCATGAAATTCTTTTTTTTTTTTTAATCTTATAGTAAGTGAAGCATAGAATGTGACACATGTTTCATATTCAAAAAATGTGATATTGTTTTAAAGCTAAGATGTTTTTCAATTAACCTATCAATGAGGACTTTAGTCGTAATTCAAATAGAAAATGAATAATAATTATTTATTAAATTCAAGGTAAAGCATAATTAATATTGGTGGAAAGTTGAGAATCTCCTTTAAAAACCCTTTTCATTTCATCAAATTTGGGTAAAAAAAAGGTCGTCAGCCACATACCCTATACATACCCATCATATCGCCACTTTTTGGCCCATCATGATCCAGCACATACAGACATACATACATACATACACACACACATATATATGTAATATAAATATATATACATGTGTATATATATGTATATATGCATAAATATACGTATCTATGTTATACTAATAGTTATGTTACAATTTCCCTATTTCTCTATAATATTGAATGAAAAATAATGCACCTCCTGTTATACAATTACTCTATTTGTTAGTAGAGTAAAAACAATGTGGGCACCATATTAAAATAAAAATAATGGGAGCTCAATGAATGTGCAAATAAAAAACACAAGAATAAATTACGTTCATATTTGCAAAACAAAAGTCTTAGCTAAGATGCAGCCATACCTTGTGGGTGCAATTGGATGTAGTATGAACAAAAGAAAAGAATGCCAGATCTCCACCTTGCCATATCGAGTTATCTAGGATCATGGGTTGTCACCAAACCCCCGAGCAAGAACATATAACATGAGAATTTCTTTTAGTTGAAAGCAGTGTTACACATTTTAAAAAAGATATATAGTTGTATTATTTATGACAAACAATTTGACATATAGTCATGAAATAAGAGAAGATGCCATATTAAAATAAAAAGCATGGGAACTCAATGAATGTACGAATATATATATGCAAACATAGGAATAAATTACATTCATATTTGCAAAACAAAAGTCTTAGATAAGATGTAGGCATACCTATTGGGTGTAGCTAGATGTATTATGAACAAAAGAAAAGAAGGTCTGCTCTCCACCCTACCATATTGGGTGATACAGCCTCATGGCCTATCACCAAACCCCCGAGCAAGAACATACACTTCCCACTACTATGATCAATGGTGAAGCCAATGTAAATGGGAACTTAAGTTTTTTGTTTTTGGATATTTGATTGTGTTTGAGTTTTTTCATCCAAAAATAGAAACACAATCAAATATCCAGAAATAAAAAATCTTATGTATTATAAATTTGTGGAAATCTCATAGCATTAACCTGAGAATTTTATTTAGCTGAAATCCGTGTTCTACATTTTTAAAAATATATATAGTTGTACCATTTATGACAAATAATTTGACATGTAGTCATGAAATAAGAGATGGAATAAAGGACATAGAATGTATAACACTGATTTCAACTAAATTAATATTTTTAGGTTAATGCTATGAGATTTCCACAATCTAGAATGCTTAAGATTTGTTATTTCTGGATATTTGATTGTTTTCTTGTTTTGGATGAAAAAACTCAAACACAATCAAATATCCAAAAATAAAAAACTTAGGTGCCCATTTACATTGGCTTCACCATTGATCATAGTGGTGGGTAGTGTATGTTCTTTCTTGGGAGTTTGGTAATAGGCCATGAGGTTGCATCACCCAATATGGCAGGGTGGAGAGTAGGCCTTCTTTTCTTCTATTCATAATACATCCAGCTGCACCCAGTAGGTATGCCTACATCTTATCTAAGACTTTTGTTTTGCAAAGATGAATGTAATTTATTCCTATGTTTGCATATATATATTCACACATTCATTGAGTTCCCATGCTTTTGATTTTAATACATGGTGTTGTCTCTTATTTCATGAATACATGTCAAATTGTTTGTCATAAATAATACAACTATATATATTTTTAAAAATGTATAACATTGCTTTCAACTAAAGGAAATTCTCAGGTTATATGTTCTTGCTCGAGGGTTTGGTGATAACCCATGAGCCTGGATAACCTGATATGGCAGGGTGGAGATTTGACCTTCTTTATTTCTATTCATACTACATCTAGTTGCACCCACAAGGTATAGCTGCATCTTATCTGAGACTTTTGTTTTGCAAATATGAACGTAATTTATTCTTGTGTTTCTATATATGTATTTTCACATTCAATGAGCCCCCATGCTTTTCATTTTAATATGGTGCCCACATTACTTTTAGTTTGCTAACAAATAGAGTAATTGTATAATAGGAGGTGCATTATTTGGCATTTAGTATTATAGAGAAATAGGGAAATTGTAACATAACTATTAGTATAACATAGATATGTATATTTATGCATATATACATATATATACACATATATATATATTTATATTACATATATGTGTGTGTGTGTGTGTGTGTGTGTGTGTGTGGGTGAGTGTATGTATGTATGTATGTATGTATGTACATATGTATACATGTATATATATGTAACCAAAACCACAATGGTTGCTTCGATAATGCAACTTAATCAAAGTATACTTACCCATGCTACGACATTCAATATTCCATTTACTTCATTTGCCTGCATTTATTTTGTCTGACCCCATTGTACAACAATGGAAGAATGTATTAACCCTCATGTGAGAAAACAATTTCCATTCAACCTTCGTCTACTGAGTACACTAAATCCACTAGTGCCAACCGACATAATTACAAAGCTCCATAGTGCCATAGAAGAAACACACCGGTCATGTCACTATTGCTTGAGACATCTCCAGCACTGCATGTGATTCTTTAGTGTTTTCCCTAATAGTTGTTTTACAGTTTTCCTATTTTTTCTACAATATTTAGTGGAAAATAATGTACCTTCAATTTTGAATTGACAAGCCAACTATTACATATAATTCATTGTTGCACCTTGTCTAGATAGTGATAGAATTTCTGGTAAGCTGAAATATGCTACAAATGAAAATCTATACATGCATTTCACTAACTTATTGGAAAAAAACTTAACAATCAAAGGAAAATGAGAGATGTTTCAAAACCCACATTAAATAGAACTTTAAACTATCAAGAATAGAACAAGAAAACTATGATAATGAACAATTTTGGTATGGGGAACTGGAACATGTATACACACACATCTATATGTATAAATGTATACATATACATATATATTAATATGTATATATACATATATATGTATGTATATATACATATATATATATATGTATATATATATATATATATGTATAAATGTATACATATATATATATGTATATATATATACATATATATACATATACATATATATATATATATATATAGCTCACAAATTCTGGAGCTAGAGCACAATAGTTTTAAAACCCTCAAATCTGGTATAAAACATAGGCAGAGCGAATGATTTTTTACAATAGTTTTCTATCAAACCAGCACCACTGTGATGCCAAGCAAAAAAAAAAAGGATATTAGATGGACAAAAAGATCTTTTACAGTTTCCCTATTTGTCTATAATATTTAGTGCCAACTATTGTAGTTTGAATTTTGAATTAACAACCCAACTATTACATAGATTGCTTGTCTTCTATCAATATGTTTCATGATATAGAGAAATTGTAAAAGAACTATTGGGAAAACACTGTAAGTACTAGAGATAAATGACAGATGATTGAAACCCACATGAAACATATTGATACAAGACAATCAGTCTATGTAATTGTTGACTTGTGTAATCAAAATTGCTCACATGGGAAAAAACTTTCCTTTTTCTTCAGTGTATCAATGCAACTAGCTGCACCACTGGTAGCGTATGTAGGTAGGAAGGTATGTGGCTGTCATAAGAAGGCCTTAGTAGTTTGCTCCAAAAAGCTTGAAATAGATGAGGGAATTTTAGACATACATGTGTATATATAGATTGTTGTTGCAATGTGAAATGAGCCACAGTGGTCTTGGTCTATATATATGGATATATGTGTGTGTCTATGTGTATGCATCTCTCTATGTTTCAGGAAATTCAATACCATTTCTCTTTTTGTGAATAGTATTTACAATAAGTGTGCCTTTCTTGCTTGGGAGTTTGGCTAGAGCCTATGAGGGTTCATGATGCAAATATGGTTGAGAGGAGACCTCATGTGTGTTTACAACTTTTTCTTTACAACGCCATATATTTCTTGCTGGTTATATACATGGACACACAAATTATATGATGTGCTTGCCTATAGAAAACATACTCTATTCTATCGATTGCATTTCATATTCTTTCTGGAGGACTCTCTTTTCATGTTCTTGAATATATCCCTTATCAATCATTCTTTACCAACATGGCATGTACTCAAAATATTCCATTTTATCTCTGCATATTTAGAACAGATAGTGCTAACCTCTTTAATTGTATATCTATATTGTTTCATTTATAATACTGCACAGATATAATGGACGTTCAACAAAAATAGTCTATTGTAAACTATCTATTTGAAATTCTTCCATGGTCCAACAACTCTATCCAATTTAGCTTTTCCTTGTTAAACACCATCAACAGTGCATGTATATGTGTATATATATATATATATATATATTTCTATATATATATACACACACATACATACATATTATACATACAATGTGAACTATATGTGAAAATCAATGGTTGGAAACATAGACAGATACATATGCATATATATATATTGAAGAAAAATAGAATAATTTTATAAGAGGTGTTGGAATAACACTTATTCAATACTAAATATTATAGAAAAAATGTGAAATTGGAAAGAAGGGTTGGTGGTGGTTGAGCCGGTTGCCTCCATGTGTGGAAAGAGCATGGTAAGTGTTTTCTCACATCAGGGTTAATGCATCCTGCTATTTCCATACAATGAAATAGATTCAGCTAAGAGCAATCTTGCATACAAATAGGGTTTCTAGATGACATACCCTTTTCGTCATAATGCTAATCCAGTTTTAAGATTTGCTAAGTTAGATTTGAGGCACTTGAGCATATTATTGACTTTGAGATCCAATGGTTCAAACGGTTAGCGAATATTGGAAATAACTAGAAGATACAATTGCAAAGAAATTTGGAGCCAAACTGATTTGAAGGCTAATGAGGAGATGTTTCGTAAGGACAAGCTCGAATATTGGGTAACTTGCACTCCTCTACTAAGGAGACAAATTAGGTTATCACATCAAGTGGTATAGCTTCTTGAGCATTCGTAGTTTAGGATCTAATGCATGCCTAGTAGGCTTCCAATAAGAATGCACTTCCATAGATTGAGTTATGGCTTGAACTAGGTTCAAATGAGGAAGAGGAAGACATCAAAAAACAAGTTGTCCTCTTCTATAATAACCTTCTTTTCTGTGAATGGGAAAATCAATCAAAATGATCAAGAATTTTTATTAGAGGCCATCCCCAAGGTTGTGGGAAGGGGGTACAATGAAAAGCTAGCGGCCATTTCCTCTATGGAGGAAATAAGGAAAGTTGTCTTTTCTTTGAAGGAAACAAGGCCTCTAGGCTTGACGAATTTCCTATGTTCTCTTTTTAATGGTTTTGGGACATTGTGGAAAATGATGTTGTGCATGTTGTTAAGGAATTCTTTAGTTCCAAAAGGATCCTTAAGGAATTGAATGCCACTTTTTTGGTCCTTATTCCTAAGAAACCAGGGGAAATGGAGTTTGAGGCATTTAGACTCATTAGTCTTTGCAGTTCTCTCTATAAAATCATATCTAAGGTGCTGACTTCAAGGATCCTTTCTATCCTTCCTTCATTGATTTCCCCTCAGCATAATGGTTTTGTTCCTGGAAGGAAAATCCTAGATTCTATAGTCATGGTCCATGAGAATATTCACTCACTTGTGGAATCTAAAACTGAAGGGTTTCTTCTTAAGTTGGACATTTCCAAAGCATATGGCCGTGTTGGCTGGAAGTTCTTATTCAAAATTCTAAGGGGTTTTGGTTTTAGTAGCAAAGTCATTCAACTGGTGAATCAATTGGTTACCACAGTCTCCACATCTATCATTGTGAATGGAGCTCCTTCTAGATTCTTTCAAAATTCAAGAGGATTAAGATAGGGGGGCCCTATTTCACCTATTATTTTTACTATAATGGCTGAAAGTTTGGGAAGCAATCTTAAGAGATTGATCAAACAAAGGTCTCTTATTGGTCTCAGTCCTTCTATGAATTTGATTTGTTCTCACCAATAGTTTGTTGATGACACAATGCTGATGGGAAGATCTTCTGTGAATGAGGCTAAGATTTTGAAATAAACTTTGGTTGTGTATGAGCAGGCGCCTGGGTAGAAGGTCAATAGACATAAGAGTTCTATATTTTTCTTCAATACCCCTGAGCATAGATAAGTTAAGATTGCTAGAATCCTTGATTGCAGGGTGGAATCCTTACCTTCTTCTTATCTTGGACTTTCGTTATGCCTTAAACCCTCAAATTCCTTTTGGTTCTCTTTGGTTGACAGGTTCAGAAAGAAGTTGGTTGGTTGGAAAGGTTCTCTTTTGAGCCAAGCTTGAAAACTTCAGCTTCTTAAAGCTTTTCTTCAGAACCTCCCAATTTATGCTCTAACCCTCTTCAAAATCCCTGCTAAATATGCAAATGCCATTTAAAAGATCCAAAAATGATTCCTTTGGTCTGGAGTGGAGGAAAGAAAGAGAATGCCTCTTATAGGGTGGGATTTGGTTTGTAGACCGAAAACCTTGGGGGATTTAAGTCTTAGAAAAATAAGAATTATTAATAAGACTCTTCTTGCCAAATAAATATGGAGATCTTTCTCATCTGGCAGAGAATGGAAAGACATTTTAAGAAGTAAATATATGGCTGACCAAATGTCCCTCAAGATCTGCTGGATTCTCTTGTCCTCCCACGTGGTTCAGCTTGCTGGAATCACATGATTGTTTGTAGAAAATTTTTGGAATCAGGAATAGGATGGCACATCAGAAGTGGTAATCAAGCTAGATTTTGGGAGGATAAATGGCTCTTTAAGGAATCCATTATTAAAATTGAAAGATTTAATAGATGGACAGAGCAATGTAAATCTAATTTTGGGGAACTTGTCAAATACTACTAGTATGAAGGAGACTGGGTGAACTTATGCGTGATCAGTTAGGAATTGGCTCAGTTTCAATCCTCCTTAAAGGCTATCAACTTGGGATAGAATCAACTGGATGAAACTCTTGTCTAGACTGATAACCCTTTGGGTAACTACTTTGTCTCTTCGGCTGTCTCTTTAGTGTCCCTCTCTCAAGCCCCTCCTCCCTTCTAGTCTAAAGAATGGATTAAACAATTAACTCCAAAAGTCAATATCTTCTTTTGGATAATGCTTCAGAATAAGGTCGTCACGATGGACAATCTTTGTAAATAGGGATTTCAAATCCCCAATAGATGCTACCTCTACAAGAGTGAGGCAGAGTCATCCAACCACTTGTTTCTCCACTATTTGTTTGTTTCCTTAATCTAGGGAAAACTATTAGCTATCTACAATATATCTTGGGTGTTCCCCTAGACCATTGAAGGATTCTTTTTACAATGGAAATCCCCTACTTAAAATCCCTACATTCGAAGGTTATGGGCTTTCTTATTCCCTTTTGTGGCTTGGGGAGTGTGGAAAGAACGTAACAATAGAATTTTTAGGGACAAGGAGATGTCTGAGAATAATGTCTTTGAGAAAACTTTCAGGCTTATAAAAGAAAATTTTAATGTGACTCTTAACCTAGAAGCTGTGGTGTGCACTCCCTATGATTTAAGGATAGAAAAAGATTGGAACATTAAAGTGGATATTTGATCTACTTCCAAGCCAACTAAGAAAAGTAGGGATGGTGTTTCCTGGAACTTTCCACCAAACGGCTGGCATAAATCCAACTATGATGGAGTAGCGAAGGGAAACTTGGGTATGGCAGGAAGTGGAGGCATGCTAAGTGATCCTAATGGTAACTTTATGGTGGTTGTGGCCATATCCCTTTGGTCACCAAACCAACCATGTGGTAGAGGCTATAAGAGCCTTTCAAGTTTTAAAGCTTGCTCATAATTTGAATATAAAAAAACTTATGGCTTGAAGGAGATTCTAAAAATATAATTGATTGTCTTTTAGGGAGGACCCGACCCTCTTGGACGATAAAGAATTGGATAGATGAGGCTAGGTCTATTCTAGAAAAATTTGAAAAAGTAAAAGTTTCACACATCTATAGGGAAGCTAATAGCGTGGAAAATTTCTTTGTGAATGAAGGGGTTAGGAAGCAAGGATTGAACATGTGGTAGAATTGTAGGGACTTGAGAACTAAAGTCAGAGCCTTACTATATTATGATGTTCCACATGGTAAAGAGGCAACCATATTTAATGATTAAAGAGAAAGGGGCCAGGTACATTGAAATAAAGAGATTTTATGGGGCCACGCCATGTTACTTAGAAGGGAAGGAAAAGAAGCATGCTTTGTGGGTGCATTAGAATAGCTACATAATTTTGCAACAGGTTCTCGGCACTGGTAGAGTTGACAGTAAGGAGGGAATGAAAATGGGGGGGCAGGGAAAGAGTTGAGCCTAATAGCTATGAGGTGCACACTAGGAATGACAAGGTTTGGGAGTAGATTGTAAGAGGTGGCCTAGTTCCATATCTGGAAAAACTTCATGGGCCCAATTTGGTGGCCATGGACTACTTCGAGAAGAATTGGAACAATGGTGAAATCATTCTCTTTGGAAGGAAGGTGAGGCTGGATGGGAAAATTATAGGGGAGATTACTAGTATGTCCATCGAGGGAGTGAATTTTTATCACGATAGAAGGTTTTCTGATGAGTCGGTCATCAGATTTCTGAAGAAGGACAAGGAGAAATTGAATCTAGTTAAAATCTCTAACACCTATTTTGAAATTGACACTATCAAGGCACTGTGGAGAAAGGTACTTCATGTAATAATGGAGTATATCACACTAGACAAGAGATTTACCAGAGTGTATGGGCACCATTTTTCCATTCTTAACGACTTCTGCCATAAGGTATGGATTTCTATGCCTCACTACATGTAATGTTCATTGAATAATAGCCTAGAGGACCATAAGAAAAATCCTAGGAGATACCCTATTCCTCATCCTAGTCTTATTAGGTTAATTTATGAACACTATCAAAGCATGTCACTTTATCTAACCCTGTTTCCTCTATAGAGTCTGAGGACTATGATACTGATAGTGGGGGTTCGAAGATTTAGCCAAACTAGGAGAGAATTGTTGAAACCCACCCGTCCACTGAGATGTCTGATAAGAAAACCCATTCTAAAAAACCCCAGCTTGCTAAATATAACCTTGAGACCTTCCTCGACTACTCTTCCCCCTTAAAGAATCCTGTTCTTAAGGGATCCCCTACCAAGAAGCTGGTCTCCTACTCCGTAGACTCCTTGGAAGAAAATTCCGAGAACCCTGAAGCTAGTAGAAATTATGTACCCTCCCCTCTTGCCTCTTTCAAATTTGAAGGTACTAGATTTACTAGCTCCCCCAACCTAGGTGATGTTAATCTCATTTTAGACTGGGTTTAGTTTGATGACATTTTGGCCTCTACTAGAAATGACATCAACGACATTTTGAAGGTCTTGAAATGGGCCTACCAAGAAATTAATGAGCTCAATCAAAGAAATAGGGCTTTGTATAGAAAATTGAAGGAGTTGGAGCTAAAGCTGGCCGCTCTCAGCAATGAAGAAGGGAAATGGAATAAGAACAACATTGGTAAGAAAGGAGGAGACAATGAGGAAAAGTACAAGTCTCTGGAAGAGGAAATGGTTAAAATTAAAAATAACTTGAAAAATGTTGTGGAAAAAAACCATAAAATGGTTAGGAACAATGCCATTATTATCAACACTATGTCTGAAAAGCTAGAAAAAACACAACAAGGTTTGCTAGTTGTTGACTTGGAAGAAAAAAAGGAAAGAAAGAATGAGGACCAAGGTATTTCTAAAAGGACCTAGGCCAACCTCAAAAGGAAAGAGACTCCCACTACACTAATGGTTCAGATCTTAAAGAAGGCGGGTTTAGGATTGGAATGAGTTGGAAGCTGAGTCTACTGATCTTTTAAAGACTCAAATTTAGCTGTTGCTGGCTTTTTGGCTGGTTTTTTGGTTCTGTGGCCTTCGCTGGCCTTTTTGATGGTTGTGGTCATTTATTGTTGTTTTTTTACAACCTTTCTGTCTGTGTTGTCTTTACTGACTTTCTCTTTATTTTGTAAACTTTGTGGTTTCAGGTCCTTATAAAACCTATTTTTCCCTCTTTCAACAACATCTAACAATCACATGTAAATGTCAGATGGATGGAAACCTTTGGCCTGCTTTCAATTTCTTTGGTTTGTGTATGTTTTCATATCATCTATCATTTACCCATGACTCTTGTCTATTTTGCTGATTTATATAAGATGAACAATCTATCTTAGAGTTGGCTTCTCAATTCTAAATTCAAGCTACACTATTTGGAACTAAACACTATAGACATATAGGAAAATTCTAGAAGAACTATTAGGAGAATACTTAAGAACCACAACAACATAACAAATTATTGCAAATCAACTTTAAAATATGGAGCATGGAAGAGCTGGAAACTATGATAATTAACAATTTGATATGGGCAACTAAGAAAAAAAATATCATAACAAACATTTTGTTATTGTGAACTTGAAATAGATGAGAAAAAAAGAGTATGATGAAACATATTGATACAAGAAATATAACATGTTCCATCCAAACAAAATAACCACGACAAAAAATTTAGAATTTTAAAAATTGAAAATAATCATGCTTACAAGAACAATAGAATAATTTATTGTAGGGCCTTTTGAATAGATGAGGAAAAAAGAATATCATGAAGCATATTGATACTAGACAACCAATCTATGTAATAGTTCGGTTGTCAATTCCAAATTCATAATTTTTTTGCAACTCTAATCAACCAATGAGGCACATTTAACAACATACTTTGTTCAAGAGGTAAGCTCCACATCGTCATAAAAAAACCCGGGAAAGTATTTTGTATTTGTCTATTATATTTACTCCCAAGTGATGTAGCTCAAATTCCCAATTAACTCTATGGTGTTATACCCATTTTGCATAGATTATTGCCACCCATTCCCTTTAAAAGTTCTATTTAGTGTGGGTTTACTACCAAAGAATGTACAAATTTTCAATTGACAACTCAACTCTTACATACATTGCAACTCTTGTATGAATATGTTTACTGTGGGTTTCTGATTATCTGTCATTTACCTATGATTCTTAAGCAATCTACAATAATGAAGAGTCCGCTATGGGGAACTGGGGAAAATAGTATCATGAAGAATAGTTTGTTATGGGGAATTTGAAACAAAGATGGAGGCACAATTTTTACAATAATCTGCTATGAAACCAACACCACAATGGATCTTTCGATAATGCAACCTAATGAATATATTTTTTTCCACATTTTAGAGTATACTTTCCCTTACTAACCCTAACCATATTTTTTTGGCAAAAGAAAGAAGATTTAACTATTATTTCTCCATCCATACAAAACCATAACACCAAACACCCATGTAAAATGACTTACAGTTTCCAGACAACAACATTTTTAACATAAATAATAAATGAATCATTTATGAAAAACACTCATGTAAAATGACTTACAGATTGTAGAGAATAATAGTTTTCAAACCCTTCAATTTGATATAGAACAGAGTCAAAGCCATCAATTTTTAGAATGCCCCCTATCAAACCAAGCATGGAGCTGAAGCCAATGATTTTTAGAATAGTTTGCTATCAACCTATCACCACTATATATATATTTACATATAAATACACACACACACATATATACATATGTATACATATGTATACATGTTTATATATATATATATATGTGTGTGTGTGTGTGTGTGTGTATGT